>JAADKT020027568.1:0-11112 GCA_011763395.2 Chrysaora chesapeakei
GACAAGGAAAGCCTTAGTGTTTGCCTTTAGGTGTCTGCAGGACCGCCGACCGGTGAATTTCCAACTCTGAATAACATCCACAGATGACCTCTACAGAACGGACAGTCCGCATAAGGTTACTTATAAAATAGGATAAGAACTTAAGTAAATCATGATTTTTGTCAGAATCTCAAAAAATCCCAAAATGCACTGAAAGTTTTAGATCCCTATGTTTCTGAATACGAAAATAAGAACCAAATGTATGATAAAAAAATCCCAAAATCTCGTGGGAAATCCCAAAAGCTCTTGCTTAATCGAAAGATTTTTTAAAATCTCGTGGGCCTTTTTGGGAGTGATTAGCCCCTCGGGACAGTCCAGGGATGGATCCATGGGTCGCGAGAAGTGCTTAAAGATTGGCAACAAGGAGTTCATGCAGAAACAGTAAAGGTCTGTGCATAATGGAACTTCTTGCTGGACACTTTACGCTAATTAAGACCTTTAATTGTATCGCCAGAATTAGCTATCATGAGACGGCCAAGATATTAACGATAATACTTTGAATTTTGGAGAGTTTCTCTACTATAATGATCAAAACATCTAATTTCCACTGCAATTTAGAAGTGAAATTTCCTTGTCACAAGACCAGATTCTGAACAATCTTCCGCACCGAAAGTAATTTATCTAATCTAGTGTGTTAGTGCCACAAATTTTTGGAAAGTCAAAACGCTACAGTATTTGCCTGGGAATATGCATTCTGCATGTTTATCTGACCCTCCCAAGCAAACCCATATAAGGGCTTTCTATACACATTTAATCTTAAGCCAATCATCTTGTCTAAGGTAACTTTGAAGTTTTGTGGCTAAGCAACGAAAGTAATACTGCATCTTATAAGGAATTCTTCATAAACAACTTAAGTTTAAGATCGTCAAAAATGTAAGAAACTCCAGTGCTGAATGGAAAAATTCCCCCCTCCCCCACCCATTAAGGAACTACTCAAGTTTACAGACCAACGCTGCAATAAGAGGGGGGTGACAATGGCTAAACATCGCTATAAAAGCTGCTAACTGTTCAGTAAATGTTTGACAGCATTTGAGCTCCAAGTTCCACAGCATTTGAGCTCCAGTTCGACAGCTCCAGTTCGATAGTTCCACTTAAGTTCGTGGAACTTGGTAAGATCGTGGCCTAAAAACTCCAAAGACTGAGCAATGGACCTCTTGGTGTGCGGCACCTTCGAGGGGCTAAATTAAGGGGTAACGCCCACAAGAGGAGAGGTCCCGGTTCATAAGTTTTTCGCCTACTCTTTGGCCTCGTTATGGGTCATGCTTTGAGCGTGTCCAGAATATTCTTTCCAGGTCTCGGGTAACAACCAAGCCTTTTTGAATAATTTGTTTAATTTTTAACTTTCTGCCATTTTTTAATTTTTAATTTCTACTATCTTTTTAATTTTCAACAGCAGAAAGCGAATTGACTTTCTTTAACACTGACAGGGAGAGGGTTTGAGAGAGCTTAAAGATGGATTTCGCCTGGTGCATGTTTGTAAAGTTATGCCCTGGGTATAGGGCTAGTTTCCAAAAATTAACTCTGGTTATCACCCCCTGGCTAGGTTCTCTGAGGCACAAGTAAACTACCTAGTCTATAAGAGCAATCGGGGGTAGCTCCCCTAGGTTGCCTGAGGCCACAATTGCCAGATTACCACCCCAGGTAACGTATGTGCAGTACAGCGGTGATCGTGCAGTACAGCGGTGGTTGCGGAGTACTAAAGCGGTGGTTGTACAGTACAGCGGAGGGATATCATCAGTACGGCGGAGGGATACCATGAATACAGCGGTGGATGTTCAGAACAGCAGTGGGATGACATCCCTCCGCTGTACTGCACAGCCACTGCTGTACTACACAACCACCGCTGTACTGCACATACGTTATGCGGGGTGATTACATCGATTGTAAAGCTTGTGAAACCTTTTGATCTGTTGATCTTTTTGGTGTATTTTGCTCTGATTATAGAAACTCAAAGATCGTCAAAATGATCTCATTCTACAACTATACGAAATTTTTGTGCAGTTAATTATGTTTTGATACTTATGATTCTGGCTTAGTATTTTCAATTTGGCTACTGAACAATGAACAGTAAAACCAAATAGCTTCAAGTTCATTAAAAACACTTATCGAAACCAGAAACGGTCCAATATAATTGGTTGAGGATGCTTTAAAAACTGTGCAAATGCTCTAGAATTTCAGTTGGTGGAAGTTCACCTGGGGAGAAGGTAAGTGCTTGTAAAGATATTTCTTAAACTTTTTGTTGGATATCGTACTGTAGAGTGCTTGCCCTCGAGGCATGGAATCCTGGGGTTCAAGTCACACCAAGGACTTTGAGCAAGGTGTTCTGTCTCTCCGCTTTAACACGGAATGATGTAAGTGATCTGCGGATCAGGGATAGGAGTGGCACCAGCCCTACCTTCACGGGTAGCAGCTATCGAAAAAGAAGACTTCGGGTTTCCTCTGACTAAGTCCAAATAACTTAATAAACATGTTTTTTAGAGATTCTAATTCAATATGTTTCACATCTTATCATATTTTATTTACTTTACTATTTCATGTTTAGATATGGCTTCACACTGGCGCGTCTTCATTTTCGTATTGCTGTTTGGTGGACTTTTGCTGTTAGCCACAGCTGAGCATGAGGACGAGGGACAAGAAGAGAAGAACACAGATGAAGACGTTTCTGATGATTTGGATTTGCCAGATGATGAGCGTTCATTGAAAGACGTCGCAGATCTGGACGAAGGTAGTATGGAGTTAGTTAAAGTATTCTTAAATCGAATTTTCTGCTTTAGCCCCCCCCCCCCCCACAAGATGCTGCTGTGATAAAAGAAGAAATTTCACGTAGCTTTGTAGCAAGAAGTGGGGTAGCGCATGTGTCAACTCAAAAAATACGGTAGTCAAATATTTCTGGATCAAATCGGGACCGATTCAATCCTTCTCGCGTAAACGCATTGCAAAAGAACCAGAACTGGCCCTCAATCGGACCAGAGACGATCCAGTTTTTCTCGTGTAAACGGGGTCCGGAGTCGTTTAACGTATTTTTTCATTGACCTTTGAAGATTGGTCTTGTTTGTATGATGTAAATTCTTTTGTCAGGAAACCTTGATGAAGCCATTCCTGTACATGATGCCGTCCCAGGACGTCGCCGACGCTACCGATGGGGTCGTCGCAGACGCTACCGATGGAGTCGTCGCAGACGCTACCGATGGAGATACGGAAAGTAATCGTGAAGAAGCAAAACGAACTCAAAGATGCTGAAATTTAGAAATTTATTTGTTGCTTATTACCGCTATTTCCTTTATTTCTAAGCTTGCTGCTATCAGATTTTCTCGTATGAAAGAATACGAATTGAACTGAAAATTAATAATGTCTGCTTTCCCTGTTTTAGAATCCTTTAGTTTTAATAAATCTTTTAGCACGGCGTCCCTTCCAGCAACAGCAAAGACGCTCTAAAATACCGAAAATCTATATAAAAAAATTAGATAATTTCTGAACGGTACCAGTGTGAACCAACAACTCGTTAGGAATTTCGAAGTATTCTGCGAAAGTGCTGACATTTTAAATAGAGCAGACATCATCGAAATTAATATTTTTCACCTAATATATAGGGGGTTCGGGGCATGCTACCATGGTAAATTTTTAATGCTGCCAGAACCGCTCTGGTTTGGCCATTTACGACTCCAATATGCAAAATCTAAACATACAATAGCATTTGACTGAAAAACGCAAGTGATTGCAACTCCCCCCCTTCTAGCGACCAAGTCGTGCTTTGCAGACCAACGCTGTAAAACGTGAGGGATTTCATACCCCGCACTCCCTAAGTTTGGCCCCTGGTAATAGTTTCAAAATTTCGCCCCTTCAAAGCAATATGGCGGCGCAGCAGTATGCTGATATTTTTCGGGCTAAGGATTACCTTTTACACAGATATACGTGTTGATTATTGATTTAAAGCCTGCTTCAAACGCTCTAAGAATATCAGTAAAAAAGGCTGTGAATCCCATTGATCACTTTGTTAAGTGACTGATATTCGGTGCTGTTCAAGGTTGGAAACAAAAGTTGTAGAGAAATTTCCTTTATTAAGTATACATTTGTCATGATTTGCCAAGTGGCATACTACCACAATAGGTAGGATTCGAATCTGGCCTGCATGATCAATGAGCCATAAAGCTGAATGAAATCGCCGAGTAACTCTACACGTCATACAGCCAAAGGCTATGTTACATGCATATATCATAGGTAACTACAGTAACATTGGTAACACACGCATGTACAAAACAGGTGACATACCATTAACGACGATTGTAAGAAGGCAGTCGAAAAGTGGGTGAAGTCTTTGGTGGCCGGTTGTGATAATCTTATGAAAAACCTGAAAAGTAAAAGAACCGTTAAAATAGTTAGTTTCCCTAGTTACCCTCAATAATTTCAGTCTTTTTTCTGACGTTCATCTTCTTAGGATTGTCACATGAACAAGAAATGTCTCCACTTTTATCGCAATTTGAACTTACCATGCAAGGCTGGTGCCTGGCCTAAAGTACGGAAATGCAGTAAGGCTCGCATCAAAAGCACAAATTCCTTTTCGGCTTAATATGAGTTATTTCAACAGCGACCCCATTCAAATGCCAGACGCGCTATGTCCTTGTTGGAGCTCATCAATGATGTGCAAGAATCGAACCGGGGCCTTGCATGAAAGGCACAAGTGCTAATCACACAACCACTATAGTAGCCGACTGTTAAGTAACTAGTGAAAATTCTGAAACTATTTCAACTAGAAGATTAAAAGAATTTTGAAGACTATTGATGGAAGCTGGTACCGAAATTCTACACTTCAAGGGTGCGCTGTTTTGAAGCGAATCGGAGAGTCGCTCCGCTATTTTGATTCTACGAAGACGTAGAAACAAAGCAAAGCAAAAAAAGTCATTGATTCGGTCTTTCAAGCAAATGTCAAGTTTCCAAGAAGTATCTTTCCTCTTTCAAACAGTTTTCTCAGCAAACTTCGAACATTCATGCAATAATTCGTAATATTAATCCAACCCCTGACAAATCTTGACACAAATCTTAAAAAGTTGGTCTCGCCTTCCCCCCCCCCCCCCCCGCCGTAATTTTGGCGCGAAAATCAGACTCGACCCAGTTCTAAATTATCACGTAACCTGAAGACGCATAAAAAAACCCAAGAAACCACAAAGAAAAAACCGAATCAGTTCCAAAAGAACAAAGAAAATGTAGCAATAAACGCGAATTGCTACGAAAGCAATTCGCGTGATTCGATCGGAAAAATAGAAGTAGCTTCGCTAATGCAATGAAAAGAACGTTATAATGTCGAATCAAGCATTGGCTCCGCTCCATACAAACGCGCCCCATATCTCGACTCTCACACCAGCATTAAAAGTGATTCCAAATTTAATCAACAATCAATTGTGGATAATTCATGTTTACGTAGCGGCATCTTGTACTTACGATAATAAGAAGATCTGCATGGGTTCCAGTAAAGACAGGGATATCCATGGGTATCCTTGTTGTGTATGGTTTATTCAGTCGAACACCTGAAGAACAAATTTTGCGCATGAAACAAAAGAAATAAAAGCAAATGATAACTAAAAGCCTGTTTATAAAAGAAGAAATTCCTTTAATCCCCGGTCACGCGTAGCCAAATTTTTACCCAACATTCCTAGCAAAAAAGGGTTTTGATTGAAGAGCCTAGGACACCTTTCGGAAATTTCTACCTGGCCTAAGTTGCATGCAAAAAGAAGTTCGGCGAAATGTTTGGTGTAATGCTGGCGAAGTTTGGCCAAGGCTTAACTCGGATGTGACAGCCAACTGTAGTGGAATTTGACAAGCGTAATGAGTGTTATCAGTACCGAGACTGCAAACACATATCAGTCATAAGCAGGGAATTTTTTAACAGTGTAACTACATACTGGGGAAGGTTCCCCAGTAGGCCCAACGCCTTCCCAAGTATTGAGCGCCAAAATCACACAATGTCCCCAGTAGCTTGGGCCCTTGTCAATTCTCCCTTACTCACGTATTTTTTGAGTATCAACTGGAAGTTCTTTCAAAGTTACAATGGATGTCTTTAGTTACATTATGTATTTTAGACATGGTCAGTATTGGTAAAGATAAATTAAAACGTTTTTGAGCTTCGTACAAGAAAAAACTGCGACTTTGTATTGAATATTTCCTTTGCCGTTTCTCTTTGCAGCAACTGTGACAATCTTTAGAACAATGTAGTTTACCGCAGCGTAGACCCATCTGCTTCTTTCGGTTATTACTCTTTGGACCCTGTTTGCAAATTTCCCCAGTAGTGAAAATGTCTTTAAAATACCCTGAACTAAGGTGGATTGAGGAATGGTTCAAACGCCCTCTCGTAGGCTGAACGCAACTCCCAAAATAAAGTTCATTAGGAGTACGGCGTTAAAACTTATTTTGTACGACAGTTATAGTCATGAGCGGCAAATATCTTCGGGTCGAGCCGTGCGCCTCGAGAGGGGCTTGGTTTAAGACGTCCAAACTTTCAATTGCCGAACTCATTACATTAATGTATTTGATTCAAATTCATTTTCATAATATTCCACGCTGGAAAGATTTTATCTTGATAATCTTGAAAAAACTATTAATTCGTTTTCCACTTTCTCAAAAGCTCTCAAACGATAAACGAATAAGCAGTTTTTTTTGTGTTATCTGATACAGGTTCAGTAAATTAATCTAATGTCACTCGATGTTTTGTGGTTCACACAAAAAGAATATGGGAAGACAGTAATCAGAGATTCGATTTTTGTATCATTTGATTTATCATTGAGCAAATCTAAAATAAAACGGGATGGCTGATTGATACTAGTACACTCTTTTCTTTAATAAGCAACCGCTCAATAAGCAACTAGGGCTGAACTAACCTTAACATTAAGCAACTTGAGGGCTCAATTGAACTACTGTAAGCAATTAAGAAGTCAAACAACCAAGCTTATTCTCTTTCTTGTGTTAGGAAATTGTTCTTCGGTCTTATGTTTTGCATGTTGACGTTCTTTAACTAACGTTTTTTCACTTACTGTCTCCCAAAAGTCATGTTGTAGGCCTAACAGATGACGATTTTGACCCCCGAAGTTAGGGATGGTTAGTAGGCACAAAAAATGTTAAGCAACGTTCAAGCAACTTTAAAGGCTGAAATGTCTAAAATTTTAAGCAACTTTGAGGGCTGGAAGAAAGTCAAGTTGCTTATTAAAAAAAAGTGTATCTTGGCATCTTGGATAAAGAATTCAACATACCGAAGTTCCTCTCTCCACTCAATAAAAGCAAAATGAAAACACCAATATGCATCAAACCAATTCTAGCTAAAATAAAAACAAAACTTTGTCAAGAATAAATGAATTTATGCACGCATGCGAAGCAACGCAAAAGACACCTAATGAGAAAAATTCAATTTAAGATAAAAGTTGCTGGAAATAAAGGGCGTGTTCTAAACCAATTCTTTTTTCGGTAGCTTTCTTTTTCGGAATGTGTGTTTTTCGAAGCCATTCTGCTGAAAACGGCAGGTACTATCAAAAGCAGAAGGTTTCCGAGACTTTCGAGAGATTCACGGTTTGAAGTTCGAACGTTCGAAAGAAACATCAATTTTACCAGTTGCCAGGATACATTTCGTGAATGGCTCTGGGGACGAGGCAAGAAAAAATTTTGGCGCAAAAGTTTTCGGATTTCCAGAATTCCTGTTTTTTTTTTTTTAAGCATGGATTCTGATTTTGGAAGCTTTGAGAGGTCTAGAAGAACACACCCAAAATTCATAGGGAAATGGCATTTTCATAAGGAAATACCATTCCTTTTGGTGAATAGAGCAGAATTTCTTCCCCAAAAAGACAAAACATCTACTGTATATAAAAACATTACAGTCATTGTCGTTTGTATTAATGAAACCAATAAGCATCTATGGAAAAAATAGACGAAACCATAGTTATTTGGAAGGAAAGAGCCCCTTTCGAGAAGATTAGGACAGCTTGAAGCGTCATTTTCAAAAATCAAAGAACTCTTATTTCTTCTTTCGAAAACATAAGGGTGTCTAATTTAGTACTTTTTGATAGTCTTATTACATGAAACTAAGATTCCGTTAAGTCGGCCTATTTGAGAGGTATGAGAGCTCGCTCAAAGCCATTCAAATCAATTTTGTAATGCAAATTAATGTTGTTCTTAGTAAATGCTGTTGCTGCCTCACGAAAAAAGGGGCTCACGTTATGGGCCCAAAGCCAGGAAACAGGAACAAAATACACTCATTTCCTATTGGCACATATTTCAGTCGGATGGAGGAAAACGTATTTCTCACCCACTATAAGATTGATTTCGGAAATTTTGGACATTTCAGCATTATTTTTAGCCATCTCAGAAAACAAAGAGGAAATTGAGAAATTCTACACATAAATTTCACTTCAATTTTATACTTGTACGGTTATTTTACTGAAAGCTTGTATACGCTTAAATTCCTTTTGACTTAGAAAATAAAGAAAAATATTTCATTTTTATTTTTTATTTTAGACACTAATGCTAAGCTTCTCTTTAGAAGGCATTCAGTATATTGGTAGGTAGGAGATAGATAATTTTTGCTGCTTAAGCCACTCTGTTCAAGACTTGTTAAAACACATCATTGTTTACAGAATAAACCAAGTTCTATATTGAATACGACGAGAATAATGGTGATTGGCGATTTGATGACTTCAAATATACTTACACGGGTCTCCTCTGGCGTCGTTAAGGTGATATAGTATAGGCACAAGAACGTTTAAGACATCACTGCTTTTTAACACATAAAACAAAAATTTCTAGAACGAAAAAAGATTGTGTGAGTGAGTGAGATTAACGTAATTTAGGAGGACGTGGCTATGATAGACAGAAACAGTCCTTAATACCGTAATTACCCTCCCACGAGCTTGCCCTTTTAATTTAGCTGCCCATCAGGTTGATCATAAACACTCCTCTGATAGTGTATGTGCAAGCTCCTGGTATGATGAATCAAGAAACATCTTTTATATAGTCGCTGTGCAACTTAGTTTCCGTCAGAACGTTATTTTATTCGCAGATTTTCAATTAATTGCTCCTCTTTAAGACAGGTTTTTAATAAGCACCCAGAATATGCGATATTTCAAGATGCAATGAAAAGACGAAATATGTTTGAACATACTTAGTTTTTTCGTCTAATATTCGCTAAAGCAATGTGTGCCAATCAGAAAGTGAAACTTTATTGGTACTGCATTCCAAACATTACACAGCTCACAGGAGTCAGGACACAACAACATGACCGAAAGCAGTATATGAAGTGTGCAAGTGAACAAACAAGCTCTTTTCGGCCTACTCTGAACCAACTTAGTCTTTTGATGTGGAAACAAATTGCGAAATGAATCAAAGTTTCCGTATTTCATTACTACTTGGAAGTTACCTATTAAGCATTTCAATATTTTTGAAATTTACTATTCTTCGTGACGGTCACCTCAAACTCCAGGCATATGTGTCTGTACGATTTCCCCCACCGATAATTAATGATAAGATAATGATATTAATGATAGTTCTATTTAATGATAAGATAATTATATGAAGAATATCGTCTTGTTATTAACCAAATTTCTCTTGTTCTTAGTATATCTCATGTTAGCTAATGCTGTATACTTGACTTGACTTAACATAACAAGATGCCTAGCCTTATGCATATTTAATGATTAATGTAACCTTTACCTTATTTAAATCACACAGTTTCCAGAACAGAACCAACAGCTCTTGATGAAAGCCAATCTTTTTTGTAGAATTAGGCAGGTACGTCTGCAAGAAATACAAATTTCAATGTTCTGTTAGCTATCGATCGCGGGCAATTAACTGAAACGAGCCTAACCTAACTATCAATTTCTGCAGTCAGTTCACACTGCTTGATACATAAGAGTTTTAATTTGTAATCGTCGTAACTGATTAAGTAAAAAAAACAAATAGAAAGGCTCTGTATCTTTGTTCAGTTGTCCAATTATCCAAGGCTTCAGTGCCCAAATTATCATCAAAGCCACACGTTATTGCTTATCTTCTAGAGCTATTTTAGACTACATACATTCTTCCCACTCTTTCGGAAACAGCTACTAACAACTACAACGACATAATAGCTGTTTTATCAGAGTGGAATTAGATGGAGCGGGAATGTGGGGTGTTGAGGAGCGTAGACTACGTTGAATTTAATAAGTCTAGAGCCCCTTTGCTACACAGCCTTAAGCTCTCGTCTTACTTGGTTCTGTTTCTGCTATTCAGCCTTTTCCAGTAATCTGGCAATGCCTTCCTAACTCGAACCCATCAACTGTCTTATGTCACTGTGTTTCCTTATTGGTGTTGGTCCTTATTCTGAGTGCATCACGTATTAAAAACATAAGTAACATGCTTTACTTAAAAGGCATTTAATTGAATTGGACTGGCGTCACACTACGAGCATTGCATTAAATTGCTAAAGTGTTGATTATTTGTATTCTACAATAAAATATATATACTATACTACATTATACTATATATACTATACCATATATACTAGATTATAGAATACAAATAGTCAACACTACAGCAATTCACTTCAATGCTCATAATGTGACAGCAATACAATTCAATTAAATGCCTTTCTAAGTAAAGCATTACTTATGCTTAATCCTTTTTTATGCAACGCATTCCAGTTTGGGCTTCCTGTGAGTAGTGTTGTATACGACATGATACGTTTGCACCTTATAATTAGGATTGAATAAAATGTAGCTGAGTTCAATTGAAAATGGGATAAAACTGCCCACCTGAGCCAAAGGATTTTGTAATAGCTGTGTAACTCCATGCAGAATGAAATGAAAATCCTAGAACGAGATGAAACATACAAGTTTCGAAACAGAATCCAAAACGTATGAAATTATTACTAGGGGAGTATTTCATAGAGACCAATTCAATTTTCGATAGGATTCGAAGGCTTCAAGTTCGCATTTGTTTCAGGAAGTAGATCTCTGAAAACGGTTTTTTTGCAGGTTTGAAGGCCTTGAGCCGGTAAAGCGTTTGGTAGACTGCGCAGAGATGGTAGACTGCAGAACGGGGGAGGTTGAGAATTTCAAATTCCAA
>JAADKT020027679.1:0-11112 GCA_011763395.2 Chrysaora chesapeakei
ATTGAGCCCTCAAGTTGTTTAATGTTAAGGTCAGTTCAGCCCTAGTTGCTTATTGAGCGGTTGCTTATTAAAAAAAAAGTGTAACTAAGTATCGCTTATTTGAACATGTTTCTCTTTTGAATTGTCTATATTTGCGGCTATTACTCGCTCGAATAAGCGCCCTACCTGATTTTTCGCTTATTCGAGGGGAGTGCTCACCAAATTATCTTTCTTAACCCTATCATTCTTGGGCGTTTCAAATCATCCTCAACCTTGGGGGGCACGAAATTGCAAACAAATTCAGGCTGATACAGTAGATGGTGCCAATGTAAAAAAAGAGCTCCATCCAAAATCGTGTTTTGCTAATTAAAGTACTTTTCTGTGTGCAGGTTGAAAATATGTCGATTATGGCGATCGATGTTCAGGGGGAAAAATATGCCTTTACTATTGTCGATGTCAAAAGCTTGAAGACAAGTTTACTATTGTCGATGTCATCCTGACAAAATGGTTGTTATGGAGACGGAGCTATTAATAGAACCATAAAATTGTCATTTTTTGGAGCGTAAAAGAAAACTTGAGGCATATCAGGATGCTTCTGGTTGTATTTTGGATGCAAGAATCAAATTTTGGTTGGGGGGAGGCACAATGTGGGAACGTTTAAAAGAGGTCGGTCATTAAAGGGAAGCCCTCATTTTATCAAGTACGGTTATCGGGGTTTAATGTCTGCTTTCTTAAACCATATCGTGTGCCTCTTTTTGCGTAACATACATTTTAGACATTTCGATTTGATAGACGCTAAAAGCTGTCAAATATTCTACAAACTCGCCATGGGATATCAAGAAACGACGATCTGACCTGTTAGACGCATTCAGAAGAACGATAAACAAATCTTAATCTTTTCTGTTTAGTTCTTTCCTCCATTGTTCATTTGGTACCTGTATTGGTTTATCAGGGAATGAGCGTGGCACAAGATAGTCTCAATGATGATCTTTTGATTCCCTGTGACCAGCTACACCAGCTTGAACAGACCTTTGGACATTTCCTTTTTGTAGTGTTAAGCTAACAGCAAACGTCCCTTTTATGAACCAGGGGTTGAATTTTCCCTAAGGAACGGTGATCGACGCACATATGCCGCACTTTTCTGCTCTAAAAGCTTGGAATAACATTCTTCTATCATCCTTACCGCATCCTCCACTTACATGATGATATCCCTCCACTAAACTGATGATAACCCTTCACGATACTCCGCATCCCCCACTTACATGATGATATCCCTCCACGTTAAAAATGAGATCCCTCCACTAAACTGATGATAACCCTTCACGATACTCCGCATCCTCCACTTACATGATGATATCCCTCCACGTTAAAAATGAGATCCCTCCACTAAACTGATGATAACCCTTCACGATACTCCGCATCCTCCACTTACATGATGATAACCCTCCACGTTGTATTGGCACCCTCCACTATACTGATGGTATCCCTCCACGTTGTATTGGCACCCTCCACTATACCGCACATCCTCCACGTCACTGCATATCACATTGTACGGGCTGGTTTGTAAGGCCTTCAACCTAATGTTTTCAGAATTCTGGGGCTACCAAGTTAACCGGTCTTGTGTTTGAAATTGTTCCCGATCAAACACCCAAATATAGTGCAGTTGAACATCAAGTGTATGTGGAATCACTGCCCATTCCTTAAAGAACGCTATTTATCTTGATCAAATGCCCTCCTCCTCCTGACGCCAACTTTATTGAATTTCCCGTTCCATTAGGGACCGATGCATCCTTTCATGATATTTTGTAGATAAATCTTGAAAACTTGTACATGAACAACTCATGCATTCACAATTTATTTTCCGTTGCAGAAGAAGAAATAGACGTCGTTGGAGTACCCGAAAAACCAAAAGGAGACACACCGACCAATCCATCGTCAGGCACAAAAGCAGTCCGAAGAAGAGCAGAATACCGACAAGCTGCGAACACCATATCGAGTTCCTCGGACACTGACGATTCCTCATCGGGTCGTACTCGGAATATTGCGAACCAAGGGCGAGTTTCGCATAACGATTTGGAGAGGAAACGTCGAGATGAGCTGAAACGTAAGTTCGATACTTTACGATCAGTCATACCCGATCTCGAGACGAACGAAAGAGCACCAAAAGTTCTTATTTTGAAGAAAGCAACATCATTTGTTCCACGACTTCACGAAGAAGAGCAGACACTCGTGTCCGAAAAAGAAAACCTCAAAAGAATGAACGATCTCTTAATGCAAAGGTTACTCAATCTTGCAAAGTCAAATTAATAAATTTCATTTTCGTTTGTCTTAAACGTTATTTCATCAATTTTCTGATGACTTCATTATTACGTCATGTCCTGTTAAAGGACGTATTTGCTACGTCATATCCTCCTGTCTGAAGATAGTTTTCAGAAAGCGTCTTGAAAGAGCTAAAGATTTATTTATTTATTTAACGATGGAATGCGCTGTCACTTTATTGCATAAGGTTTTTATGACGTCATTGTTACGTCATGTCCTGTAGAATGACGTGATTACTCAATTTTCGTCAGTCAAACAACGAATTTATTACAGTTAAAATTTTATTACAAGAGTGGACTATTTGTTGATGCAAATGTTGCATGTTTATTGTCTAGCATTTACCATAGGGATGTGACGTCATTTTTACATCATTTCCATGTGATTGGTTTGTTGCTTCATTTTTTTCGTCTTTTTAAAGGCAATATTTTCCGAAAAAGAACATCTTATAACATCGAATAACTATAGAAACTACCTTTTTCGTCGTCGTTTTTTTAGTTTCAATATCGTTTTTCTTGTGATGTCATTATGACGTCATTTGCATGTGAATAACGCATTTGATATGCAATATCTATCCATTTTAAAGCAAGCTTTTCCAAAAAATGAACGACGTATAAATACAGAAAGGTGTTTGATTGATCGTTGCAAAATCATTGCAGTACTGATACCGTTGTGTTGCTTAGATTCAAGGGGACAGTTCCTTAACACTTTCGAAACTATGACGTCATTGTTAGGTCATTGCTGGCTATCATAGGTTTCAATAAAGTCAAAACGTAGAATTGAAACTGGAAGAACCTTGTCGATGCTAGAAATTTGGCATTTTGCCGTTATCTCTTATTTTGCGCAAATTCGACTCAATTGTATTCTTGTAGCTTGTTGATAAACGGTGATATTTTATATGACGTTTTAAAAGTCAAAACACCTCAACGTCGCTAAAATAATATATTTTTAGACACATTCGAATGCCCCATTTCATTTAAGTTTACAGTACATTCTTGCGAGTGTCATATAAAATATAGACAATTATTTTATCATTTTCTAAGTAACACCATATTTATACATACATGATTATAGAGCGTTAATGCCCTATGGTCAGGACAGCAACTCTGTCATACAATCTGATTGGCTGAAAACGCTCGAATGTGACGTGATGATAGGGCATTATTATCCGGTAATGCCCGCTCATTATGTCAAACGTTCGAAATTTTCAGATTTAGAACGCAGCACTAAAATGGCTTCGTTTAAATGGTTTCAAGCATTATACGAGTTTTGTAATCATTAGGAGTCATGAACATGCCCTGTCCGTAGGGTAAAAAACCATATATAACTGTTTCATTCGGGCAACACGAAAATATTATCCCCCGTAAACAATTATTATAGGCTTAATATTACATAAGCATGTATAAAATGTCTATTTAAGACGGTCAAAAGTATATAGAGTTATAGCATTGATACCCAAAATGTCTACTTAAGACAGTCAATCCTAAAAAAAGTTAGCTATAGCTTATAATCCCAAAATTTCTATTTAAGACGGCTAAAACGATATGAATTTAACGCTGTTTCCCAAAATTTTTATTTAAGGGGTTGTAACTACATAAAACTATAGCTTATATACCCAAAATGTCTGTTTAAGACGGTTAAATCTATATAAAGTTAAAGCTTATATTATCTAAATGTCTACTTAATAAGACAGTTAAAACTATTTAAGGTTATAGCTTATAAACTGAATGAAATCTGAATTGTTTGAAACTTTATGATGATATTATGTTCACTAGATTCTATTTCTCCTGCAGAGAGAAATGTTTTTAGCAAATTTGTTATTCTGTGTAAATACATTTGTCTTTTAAATCTTAGATATTTTGTAGTGTGGATGTGGTATAGTGTTTTTAGCCGGTTCAGTAAGTAATTTAACTGTTAGAAAACTTTAACCGCCATTTAAAATTTAATGCAATAAGAGAACAGAACAACCTGGCTCATTAAGTCCTTTCTTTATCCCTCCAAGTGCCAGCAAATGGTTAATATGCACCAATTAGTCTTCTGTCATCATAATCATCTTCTTGCTCTTGTAGCTGTGTTATTATTTGATATCATTATCTTCAATAATAATCATCATTATGTTCAATGATAATCATCATAAACATAATCCAAGCCTCTTCTTCACACTTTTTACCTTTCAATGGTTCAAAATGGTTTATGTAGACCCAAATCGTTTGTTTCTTTCGATTTGCTTTTATTCTTTAATCTGTCCGAAATTTGTCCAAAAAAGTCACTCGGACGTCCGAGAAATTGAATATTCCGAAAAAAGCGTCTGACGTTTTTGGGGATTTATGTATATTGATTCACGTTTTCTTTTAAGAAAGTTGTTTATAAGGAAATAGTGCTCGGGTCCTAAAAAAGATAACCATAATCCTATTGGGGAGAGAGGTGTTTTCCACCCCCCTTAACCCCCCTCAACCTTTCCGTCTTCTTCCTCCTCTTTGCCTTTTCGATTTTTTAAAACAGATTTTTAACTAGTCATAGGCAAGGCAAATCATGTCAACCCATTTTTTCCATTGATTTCGATCCTTGGCTAAGAGAGATAGTTGATTGAGGTCTTTTATTGTCTTAAATTGTTTCATTGGTAACGATGGATCTTTAAGAAGTGCTTATGTTTTTTCTTTATTTATTGATGTAGGTAGAGTTTTTGTTGGCGTTCCAGAGTATTTCTTGGAGCTTGGTGTAGTTTGAAAGTAGTACTGCATTGCTTGAAATGCAAGGGTATCATTGGGCAACCGTAGGAGTAGGATATGTCTTAATAGTTTCCACTTGTTCAATCTAATTGTTGTACTCATTATTCCTTCTTTGCACCTTTTTAAAGCTTCTTGTAACTCTTCAGTTGCTTGATGGATGTAAGCTTCCAAGCCAGACTGACTTAAGCCTTTATGTATTAATATAGTGCCTCATTGACTCAATGTTTACTATATAGACTGGATATGGTCGCCCTATGGCACCAAGACCGATATGCATTGAATCTTACAGTTAGTTGTAGTTTTCGTTCTGTTGTAACAAGATGTTTCGTTCTCTCTTGTTATTCCTACCATATATCTACACGTAGATCATAGAAAATATTAAAATGATAAGAAGAGGTCATGTGACAATGCCTTATATGGGAACGGTCATGCCAAAAGCACATGTATAAATGTCTAGTCTATTTTGATATAAAGGAAGGATGTTTTGATTATGATGTTGTAATGACGTCATAGTTGAAGTGGGAGACGCCCAATTTACCAACATTACTCATAATACACTGGCCCATGCCTATGCCAAGCAATTGATGAAAGGGGGATGAAAAACTCGATCAAAAAGATCAAAACCATCCGGTAGGATTAGGGTTTAAGAATGTTCAGTACTGGGTTTTTCAAACCCGAGAGAGTAAATAATTATGGATTCTTCTTGGGCTTCACAATTTTTTATATTTGCCTAACCTGAGAATCAAAATTGTGACCTGCAGCAATGCTGATGCATAATAAAGTCCATCCTAGGACGCATTTCCTGTAAAAATTTCGTTTCTTTGAAAAACACCTTAACCAACAGTCGTACATCGGTAGAACTCTTATCTCTGTAATGGTCAACCTGTTGTTCTGACCATCGAGATAAGAGCCTCTATTACATAAGTTGTATAAATAGCAGCTATGGTTGTATAAATAGCAGCTTATACTGATACGATGACCGTAAGACGCTTTGCCTTTGTCCCATAACTGATTTCATCATCCACTGTGGACAGTTTTGGACACTATAGATAAAAGCATGAGTTCTAAGTTTATTTCACGAAGCGCTTTCTCGACTGAAAGTTTACTCGATTTTGGGCTAACTTGAACTAACACAAATTGTCCAATTAAAATAAAGGAAATCAAGAAAGAATTCCTCCAAAAGGAGAGTAAGTCGTTCTTTTATTTATTGCGTAATGTATGTTTTATGCTGTGAAGGTTGCTTTAATGCAGCGTAAGTATTACGTGACAGCAAGCTCTTTGTCTTGTTTATTACCTCGGTTAAACGAATACAAAATGGAGAGTACTAAAGTAGCTACAATCACTTACAAAATTGTTGGACCCCTACCATTTTTCCTGTTCTCCTCGTTATTCCCCCCCCCCCCCATATCAATGTTGAATTGTATATCAAATTAACTGCATAGTCAAGCATCTTCAGCACAGACAGTGACTTCAGATTCAACGTTGACAAGGGGGATGGGTGGGGTGGTGAAAAAAATAGATTTACTATATAGGGGTTCAACAATTTTGTAAGAGATTGTAGACCTGAAGGGCCGCAAACGATTGAAAAGATGCATACAATAATAATGGTTTAGAATGGTGATACAATCGCATAAATAGAGGTATTGTGATATGCCTTGTTTTAGTCTCTCACTCACATCGGGGGGGGGGGGGGCGCTTTCGAGCCCCCTCTTGATAATCAGTTGTAACAGCTTAACTGTATACCCTTTTGTGGTTGAAAATGACTGACTTACTAAAATTTAATACCGGTTTCTTAATGATGCCATTCCCCTACATGCCAGACTCTCAAGAGAATTGAAATCTCGTTTTCTTTTAGAGAGTCCGGTACCCTGGGTAAAGGATGCCGGTGCTGTTTGTGAGTTGTGTGATTTCTGTAATGTAATGAGTCTGTTGGCTTTCCGACGAAATCATTTCAGCAAAATTAAAAAATCTGATTGGTGGGCTCAAATTTAAATCACCATTTGATTGGTCGTACTACTGCATACCGTTTTTGGATAAGCCGCTGTGCGTACATTCTTTCCCAACGGCAAACACTGTTTTCGGCCTAAGCTTAGACTTACATGATGTCTTTATCAGAAACTTTCAATTAGCCTTTAGTGTTAAATGAACATCTTCGTGAGAAAATTTACCAAAGCATCTGTGTTTTAAAAAAATAATTTTAAATTTCGTGAGAAACGGAGAAAAATGGATATCATATTCATGAAATTAGCTTTCTAGTTCAAGAAGTTCAAGTTGATGTATTTCTTTTGGCGGCTCTAAGATACTTTCACGATCATCTCCATTTCAGAAATACGTTGGTTCACCCGAGGTTTTGCGGACCACGAAAGTCTAATGCTGAATGCAGCAGGATAGAAAAAAATGCGTTTTGATTCTTGGATATTTGGTATACATAACCGATGAAAGTGAGTTTTTCTACCACTATATGTTTTATATTTTGTTATCTATCTTTATCGTAAAAACAAGGGTTATATTCTTCCGTGACATAAGGCTCCCCAATGGGGATGCGAAATCATGCAATCATGCGCAAAGTTTGGACGATTCACACAATCACGCATGATAAAACCTTATTTTCACGTCCACGTGGCTTTAGACGCTTTCTCCGAAATTTTGAGCAGGATTGAAATTCACAGCTGATGGGCCTTGAAAAATTCTTCCCAGGGCAAGTTTGTAACTGGGAAGACAGAAAAGTGAGAGTTTATGGGGCTTGTAAACTTATTAGCTACATGCACCATTCAAAGAGATATTATTGTTCGATGGATAAAAGAGCCAAATAAACGTCATTCCTGGACCTATTTAGTAATCAAAATGTCCCCAACATGTAAATCTCAAAATCATGAGACCCTCCAAGACATTTCACGCGACACGCTGGAGCTTCGTCTCACGTATTCTTGCGCAACAAATTTTCATTCACGAAATCAAGCATGAAAATAACTGCCCAATAACGCATTACGCAGAACCGCAAGCGGGGCCTCTGACACTAGCAAGGTGAATACATTGTGTAACTTGCCTGGCACTTCCTTTATGAAAGCAGCTAGCTGACTGCTCTTGTACCTAGTATTAACAATGTGTCTAAACCAGTCTCCTAAACATTGCTTTGCTCTAATCTTTACCCAAGCTGCAGGAAACAGTTGCAACGTTTAAATTGTCCTAAATGCAGCGAGTTGTGAGACATGTTGCAAGCGTACTTCATGTTGCGACATCTTCTGGAAAAATTGCACTGTCTCACTGTCCAAAGATCTCTTGAAACATTCACTGAAATCAACTGATCAATGACGTCGCCATCTACCGCAGCAATTTACCAAAAGCTGCGATACGTAGCGCCGGAAACGCGTTTTGACTTATCCCAAGGAATATTATTCTTATATGTTTTAAGTTATTTGGTAGAGGTCTGAGATTGTGCGACTTTTTCCTGAAGATTGCAGACGCCGATGCAATGACTCTGACAGAATAACTGCAATCTTTAGAAGAAATCTGCAATATTTTGGAAAAATTTCGCGCAGTCCCAGACCTCTGAAAAAGGGCTTATTTCTTGTCTTTTTTGTTTTTTACTTGTCTAGTGAAGGTAGCTCACTCCATTCTTTTCCACTTTCGAATAACAGTTTGTTTTATTGTTTTATTTACCACTCCATTGTTTTATTTGCACTATCCCATAGGTCGTTTGCCTTGCCATGCTATTTTGCTGTTGTTGTTGTTGTTGTTGTTTGTTGTTGTTGTTGTTGTTGTTTTTGAATAGTCCAGCTGCAGCTTGTTGTTTGGATCTTTGGAGCTATATGTCGCAAGGCCCACCAACAAAGGTTTTATTTGGTGGAAGAACACCTTCTTGAGCCTCTCCTTCAAAAAGAGGGCAAATTGAAATGGTATGCTTGATATCTTGATGGCATTTGCTAATCCAGTTAACTCGTGGTCTTACGAGCTCAGTTTGGTCAGGGATGCTGCGCAGCTCTGTAGCCTCACAGCCATGGTCAAGGTCTCAATTAATTAACCTACTACTGAGATCCTAGCGACCCGGGGGGGGGGGGTACTTCACTTATGAATGGACGGGGATGTGCCGCCCAGATTTCGGAAACCCACCAACTTATAATGTAAACCTTTGCGGAAACAGACCTATTTTATGAGTAGAAATAAGCGAATTATGAGCCAAATAATGAGACTTTCTAGACCTATTTATTGCTTGATGTTGTACTACGAACATCTTTGACGCGAATTTGCCACTTTTCTGACCAAATTAAAGTTAAACTTTCGACTTTTCTTCAATTTGCCACCCACTTTTATGGGGTTTTGGTTAATATCATACCCATGTTTAGAGAATTTCAGTGCCAAAACCCACCCATATGGGCGGCACATGCCCGTACCCAAATTATACTAAGTACCCCCCCCCCCTCCGGGCCTAGCGACTGGCGCTAAAACACCATTTCATCTTCACCTTAACCCTATAGAAGGACTTATGTTTCCATTGCTCTGTTAAGTGCTGTGGAATAGTCAATCTCTAGAAAGCATCTCTCAAAACTGTGCATCCAGCATGTCGGTGTCAAAGTCAGGTCAACGAAATGGGCTGGAAACTACGACGTTTATTTTCCATTTTGAAATGTCTTACGCAATAGAAAAGAAGCTTTTGGTATCAAACTAAAATTTTGCTGTTTTCGGAGTATGTAGAGGCTCGTCTCGGTAGATTATGTCGACAATCACCATGTGCTTCTCTTTCGAAAAAACAGCGACTCACGACAATGATATTATATATCCTAAGTAATACATTTTAAGGAACCACAGGAAGCATGGATTGATGATAAGAATCGATCAAAACATCCAATTTTGCAGTTAGTTGTGCATCTGCTCCAATTGAAATCGCAGAACGGTGCTTTCATGTTTTTGACGTCATAATTTGGCCTCTCAGCGGTGTTTAACGGCGACCAATTTGCGCAATTTTTAGTTTTTTATTGAGACGGGGTCTAAAGCTAAGTGATAGATCAGATTACGTCTTTTTCTAAACATTATTTGAGGTGTTTAGGCCTAATTATAGATGATTTTTGTGGAGCCGATAATCTCCAATCAGTCACTTTGGTAGTGCGTTTGTAGAATAAAGGCGATATGTACGATTTTTCATGGGGCTATTCTGAAAAGATTCTCCAGTGGAAAATTTGGCCTTTTTCTTCGAATCCAGCAATTCGACGTTTTTAGGCCATATTGTAGCCGATTATCGCGGAGCCAATAACCTCGACTTTCGCTACACCTTATAAATTAGTCGCTATGTTGGTGCTTTTGTAAAATTAAGCTGATGTCTACGGTTTTTCAAGGGGCTCTTCATGAAAGATTTTCAGCTGTAAAAATTGGGCCTTTCTCCGCGGAATTAAGCAATTTGACGTGTTTAGGCCTAATTATAGCTGATTTTTGCCGAGCCGATCGAATTTCGTTACAGGCCATGTATACGGTTTTTCACGGGGCAATTCTTATTATTTTTTTAAATAATATTATTGATCTTTTTCAAAGATTGTCAGTTAGAAAATGAGACCCTTTCTTTTCCAATTATGGAATGAAGCGATTTGATGTGTTTAGGCCGATGGCTGATTTTTGCCGATCAGATAGCCTTGAGTTTCCCTACATGTTTCTCATTAGTCGCCCTGTTTAGGCCATAAACATTGTTTCCCAGGGGCTATTCCTATTGCTTTTTGCGAAAAGCGAGACAGACCCTTAGCAGCTGATAAATTCCTTGTTTATGTTTAGGCCATTTTAGGCCAGGTATATGGGTTTTCAAGGCATAAACCTATTTTGCCTTTTGAAATCGATTATTTGCCTGATGCATACTGTATGTGTGAACCTCGAAATAGACTGAGCTAAGTTCGCTCTCATCTTGTGAAAGGGGCAACAACAATGGTGCTATCCCGTGAGCTGGATGCCAAGATATCCAATGCAAGCCGCAATCTTTTTTATAAGAAACTTAGATTTTTCAGTACTCAAAGTTTCTTAACTTTCACAAAATTTTGGTACTGAAAGTTTCTTAGCAGTTTCTTAGGGCATCAAATTTACTATGCCAAAACAGGTAATTGACACTTAA
>JAADKT020027790.1:0-11330 GCA_011763395.2 Chrysaora chesapeakei
AGTTGTCACATCCATCACATTGCAGGGCATCAGCAGACCAGTTCACATTTTCTTTACAAAGGAGGCAGGGAAAAGAGCTATCATTTTAATTTACTAGCATCGCAATTGGATTGTGTTCCAGGTCCAAGATTCATACTGACGTCCCCACTAAGCATCAATAAGACTGAGAGGAACATCAAATTCTTCTTAGGGACTGTTGCTCTCAAATAGCAAATGAAGTAAGAGTTCTTGTAGGATTGGCTGTAGTTTGTGGACAATATACTCAGTAAGCTATTATGCTGTACCCATGAGAGGCCATTGTATTTGTTGTTGAGTCCAAAAGGGTCACTCACAAAGCGTATGTCATTTGCTAGGGACATGCCTAGGCCATCGACTGCGTTCGTCATGGCGATTGCTCTGGTGTTGAAGAATGCTGAAGCACAAACAAATGTCATAATCAGAGCCATGATGTAAGTGTAGCATAAGAGCAACAATTTGGATTCTGCTTGGGTTTATTTCTTCTCGATTTCTGAGGAGTTTCTTCTCTTCATTATCTGCTTATGTTCACAAGCTGGCATATTCATCTTGGTGGATATTTAGTACTAATTTCCATCATTCTATAATTGTGCATAGAAAATGGAATATCTCTTTCCTGGACTTTTTTCGACAATATCATTAAGTGCAAGCAGATATTTTCTGTTATCATTTTCTAGGGTACGACAGCGCTCCAGTCTCCATCCCAGTGCTTGTCAGACGTGCAACCTGGGATGCGCTGTATTGTTGATGGAATAACCACAAAAGTGATAATGAAAACAGTTAATAGCAAAGGGAAGGAAGAAACAAGGACAACTGTTCTTGGCGATTTCGTCCTCAAGATAGTGGGAAGTATCAACGGGGCCCCAAGTAGCTGGGTTTTTATGTGCAAGGGCCTGCGAACCGTTGCTTATACAGCTGAGCAGCCAATTCTCACAAGGTAGCAATTTTTTATTTCATTTACATTGAAAGCAGTTCATTACTAGACGCATTTTTTTTATAAGGAAATGCTTTATCGGAGGGTAGTACTCGGGAAGGCAAAAATTTAAGGAATTTCAGTACTGGATTGGAGACTATTATCAAGGAATGGGAATATGACTTTTTCTTGAACTTAGCATTTCTGTTAAAAAAGATGAAGTTTTTTAATTAACAACGGTAGCAATACTTATCGCCTACGGATTTCAATCAGTATTCATTCCTACTCCTCTTCTGGCACCTTCATAACCTACATTTCCTTGCCCATTGGTTGTTTTTAAGGTTGTTTTTAAGTTTTTAAAAATTAAACGCCCGGCTCTAATAAACGCCCACCTTGAAGATTAACAAATTTCATTACCGCCCGGGCTCTATTAAACGCCCGGCTCTAATAAACGCCCACCTTGAAGATTAACAAATTTCATTACCGCCCAGTCTCTATTAAACGCCCGGCTCTAATAAACGCCCACCTTGAAGATTAACAAATTTCATTACCGCCCGGGCTCTATTAAACGCCCGGCTCTAATAAACGCCCACCTTGAAGATTAACAAATTTCATTACCGCCCAGTCTCTATTAAACGCCCGGCTCTAATAAACGCCCCTTTCTTCAATCAAGTATGGGCATTGATTAGAGTAAATTTTTTTAAAAGTTTATTTGTGCTGAATAAATGATCAAAATATAGGTATGGAAAAAAAGGAATATTCTAACTTCTTAGTTGTTATAATAAACGCCTAGCCTTAATTAAATGTCCGTCTCTAATAAACGTTTTTTTTTACATTGCAAAAATTAAATAACGCTCCGGGCGCTTATTGGAGCATTAACAAGTATTAAAGTTACAGTAAGGTTACTACGGCTAGCTACTAGAAAACAGAGGAGCCCTCAAATATGTATAGTGAAGATCGAAATTTAATCTGATGTGTCGATGATTTTGTACATTCACTGATACAAAACTTTTATCAGCATAATATACATATATTCCCTCTAGCTACATCGTTCTTGACTCTGGCTCTTTTGATGCAAAGAATATCTTTGCAAAAGATCTTAGAACTGCGTTTGGTGGCCAGTTTTGTTTTAAAGGCTCAATCAGTCCAGATGTTCTTGGGTAATATTATATGCATCTAAAAGAAGAATATCTTCTTCATGGGTCTTTCAGAAGCTTTGATAGTGTCAATTATTCTGGCTGTATGGGGAACGATTACTGGTTCTTCAACACAGAGGTATCTGACACTATGTTTCTAACATTCACGACCATACAGCACTCTCCATTATGTTCATTGCTGTATTTGAAATATAGAATTGCAAAATGGGGATAGATGTGCAAAAATATTAAAGATTAACTATATATCTGCCCTTTCTAGATGCACGTGGAAAAAACAAAATTCTCCCTTACGATGGAGTGAGGTATTTTTTTAGTAAAGACAAAGCTGACCAGGAGGCAAAGCAATTGATGCTAAAATTCCACATTGCTTGATTGAAGACAAAGATGTGTTCCTGGAAATAAACCGAAGGTGAGGTGGGCTGGCTGACAGCTGTGATTATGGTTACATAGACAGGGTATTTATGGCAATATTCAACAAATTTGGTAACCAACATTTTTAAGTAGTTTTGGACACTTTTGTGGCGAAACTTCAATAGCAAATAAATACTCTTAGGTGCCTAATTGCCGTCCCCCCAGCTAATTAATTTTTGAACATTTTTCCAACCCCCCCCCCCGCTCTTATTAGGACCCCCCTCTTATTAAATTTTTCAACTTTGCATAAGTGAGGCGTGTTGAAAATTCATATCAGAGTATTGAAAATCACAAAATAAATATATACCAGTCTTGCATAGACAAAATAAGATAAAAATTGAGTCTGGGGAAGGAGAACAACTTTGAAATAAATTTTTCACAAAAAGACGATCATTCCCTTGGCCTTTTCTTCCGGCTTTTTGCATAAATTTTTGTTCTGTTGTCATGACTTTCATATTAAAAATACTGATGTTAAATGCATTTATCATTCAGTATATCTTTCTTCGAAATTTTCCAACCCCCGCTAATTGGGACCCCCGGCAATTAATTTTCAACACAAATCCAACCCCCCCACTAATTGGGACCCTAGAAGAATCAAACTTTTTTCTTTTTTATTTGCGTTTTGCGGCTGATTTATTCATTTCATCGATCCTTATACTGTATGTACTGTATAAGCTTCGAAGATAGAGACTGAAACCGACGCAGATATTCAATGATATTTTTTCTGGCTTTAGTACTCTAATGATGCAATAATTTAATGGAATATCTATTATTGTCGGTTTCATTGTGACCGAGCTTCTACGCATTTTATTGAAAAGTGCCGAACAAGAGAAATCCCAAATCTCCAGACCGATATCATCGTTTGCAACATTGGAGGGGTACAGCGCCCCCCTGTATCCCCCCTTTGGCGACGCCCCTGATTGAAGTGCCCGCCCACTCTATATAAAATATCCCTTTTGACAACCAGCTTTCGAAAAAGTGCCTTCTTATACCAGGCCTTAGAAAAAGAGGTGAAATGGATAACCGGAAAGGAGTGCAAAATATACTATGTACCACCCCGGGTATACTGCACAAAATAATATAACTATCCGTTCTCACAATTGCCCTGTCCATTTCGTAGATTTATTGAGTTTTCCGATGTCTTCACGGTAAACCAAGAGAAGTTTGTTATAGCTGTCGCATTTGTGCTGGGAAGAATTCTCAGGAACTGCTACGCTAGAGTTGGAAGACAAACAACTGGTATGTGAAAAGTAATTAGAGTCAACTTCGTTTATATTGAAATCTCTGTTGGAATGGTAATAATGTTAGTGTTCGACTTCCAATTACAAATTTCGATTCATGCAAAAGGGGAAGAGTATGTAATAGGATAATAGCAAGTCGATATAAAGTTATCCCTTACAAAGAAAACATATTCTGTGAACTCTGTGAATTTTGACCCTGTTTCTAATTGTAAGTGAAGTTAGTCATATCAAGATATACACAGTATGATACTTTCCTTTGAAATGTAACATTTTTCTTCAGGTGAAGCAAAATCATTGCTGATTTTTGGCAACGACATGAACGTCGGTAAAACGTTGACCCAGCGTTTGTTGAATTTTGGACAAGGTGGGACACTTCCAAACCAACGCCTATTCTTCACTGGAGGAGATATGAATATCAATGGAACAACATCGTGAGTATCCATTGCCGTTAGCGTTTCTAGCTAATCTTCTTTGTGTACTCTTGGGTCCCGATTGTCCTTTTTTGTATTTCCATAGCAACTGTTGTCATGGAGACAATTTTCTCTGCTCATCCAAAAGAGATTTGCCGAACAAACATTTTGGTACTATGTTACCAAGGATAGTAATACTCATACTTTATATATAGCAATACTCGTAATTTTCAATATATTCTTAAATGCGAAATGCTGTTCCGGTGAGTTGCTCCGTAGAATATCAGAAGGTCATGTGATCTATAAAAATATGTCATCAAGTTGCCCCTAAGTCATCCCTCAACATGTATGGAAAATTTTAGCTCCTTAGATACCAAGGATAATCAAATATTGTGCAAAAGTAGTGCGATTTTTCAATCATGGTGGACAACCTCCTTAAGACCCCCCGTTCGTGTCCTTAGAGTATGCAGAGGAGTGGGTATGCATTGTTGATTTCGATTAATGAAAACAGCATAAATTTCAAATTTCCTGACGATTGGCGATCAACTTTGCGGTACCCCTTCATAGCATTTGGTAACGATGGAAGCGTTTCCTTATAGGAAAATGATGCAGAAACTGGCCACACAAACAACAATGTTGCTCTTTGTGAACGACGTCTTGAAAATGGACAACATGTCGGAATTTCTGCTTCAGTTCCATGAAGGGCTTTCCCAGGGCTCCATAAACTTGGGAATGGGTGTGCCTAAAGCATGCGGCATTGTCATATCGACCAATGACAAAGAAACTGAAAGGTTGGTTTTCCTATACTCCTACTGATAATTTTTCATACGTTACACGTTACTTCTTTGTTTAACAAAAGCAGTGAGTTCAAAAACTTAGGTGCCTAAGGTGCTAAGGGTGGGATAGGGGGGTCCGGATCCCCCCACTTTTCTGAAATATGGCCCTCGAGATTTGTCCAAAAAAGCTGTAAAACTCATTGGGGCAAAAAAGGGCGTTCCCTGTTTTTGCGAGAGTTTGAAGGAAAAATTTTGTCCGGACCCCCGCCCCACTACTTCAGACCTGGATACGCCACTGGGGTGCTCAGGTGCTAATTGAAAAATTGAAACAGTTCTAGTCTCCCGCTCTTAGTACACTTGATTCCACAAATGGAACACCTAGTTAAAGACTTCGTTGTTAAAAAAGCGACCCCCAGTTTATGTCGACCCCCGTGCAATTAAGCACCTAAGAGTAGTGTAACATTGCAAAATAAGAGTACTATAAAATTATCTTCACTTTGCAGAATCACCGGAAGAGTCATTGCTCTTAAATACGTTGCCGATCCGGAGTATCCAAAAATAAAGCAGCGCATTGGACAACTAGAGGAACTAGCCTACAACTACAGTGTGAGAAGGGCACTTCACGATTTTTTTTATTACATCTTCATTAGTGATTAACATATTCGATTTTAAACCTGGGTTTCTATATAGCTGTAACTTTTGCCTACATAGCCTATATAGAAGCCAGGCATGCGACTACGTTGTTAATGGTCCGGGCTCCGGCTCGGAATTCATGCAAAGTACGAGCTGAATGTAACGTAACAGCGAATCAATCATTTACCTTTTTTGGCTGTCGTTAAAACTATGTCATTTTCTGACTAGGGGTTTCTTACTGCATGGGCAATCCACTATGGTGATACATGGGCTAGAGCGGATGCAGAAAGTTGCCAGGATCTCAGCCAGTTGTTGAGATATATATTGGCGAAAAGACATGAAAGATGGTGCGATGCTCTAGCAACTGCGTTGCTCACTAAAGACATGGTAACTAATCTGTTTTTTTGTTTCAACTTACGAAGTGACTTTTCCAGGGGAGGACTATGCAGAGAGGGGGCTCTTGATTGCAACGACATGAATTTGACAATTTGTCTAAATTAAGGAAATACAAATACAAATATAATAAGAGCAGGTTGGTAGGAAGTTTTTTGAAAAAAAATTCAGTATAACTAGACGCCCTTGCTGAAATTTTTTAGATACGAATTTGTCCTGTAGTAGACACTTATTTATGCATTTCAATTTTGCAGTATTTTAGAACCCTCGGACAGGAAACAAGACTGGAAGAGTCAGTTCGACAAGCTGTAGCTTGGTTTGAAGACGAGGATCCTCCTTTTATTACAAGGATGGTTAAAGAAGTGATAAATAAAATCAAAAGGGCTGATGCAAAGGTCTGTGCTTTAAAATATCGCAGAGGAGTACGTGCTATTGCTCTTAGGTGCCTAATTGCTAGGGGGGGGGGGCTAGAATAGGCGGAGAGGAAAAGCATGCACGATCTAATTGATTGCTTACGAAAAACAAATGAGATCCGTAACACCTTGTGCTATAGAAATTTCTGTTCATTTTTATTGCTTATTCGCTGTTGTTCCTGAACCTTTTTGGAGGAGAAACGTTATTAGCATTTTGTGTGCAGATTCCATTATCATTCGCTTTTCCTATTTCATACCATTTATTTCAGATCATGTTTTTAAGCTTTAAAAACACACTAAATGAACTCCTGGGTGTCTTCTATATTGCTTATTGATAACTACTATTTCTTAACACTTTTACGTTTATTTGCTAACTGTAGATTTTGACATGGATCACGTGGCTACCGCAAGTCCGAAAAGGCGGCAGCCTTGTGAATGCAATAACAATAAGGGCGAATGTTATTAACGACGAGTTTGAGTCTATCAAAGAATCAGTGAGTATTTCCTTAAATATGTTACCTGGGAAAACGACATCTTTCTAAACCGGGAGTACAAATTGGTGGATGGGGAATGTATTCCATCTCACAACGTTCTATTCTGAGTATTCTGTTGTCTGATTCAAGTTAGGTAACGAAGCATACTGAAAATCCCAAATTCTTAAACAATAACATGTTACCATTCTCATATTATTACGGCCGGTTCTGTGTAGACAGAAAGAGTTCGTTTTCTCACTTGGACTCTTCAAATAATTCATTGGTCCTCCCGCTGTATCCGACCAGCTGATTGGTGCCAATTCAGCTTTTCGTTCTTTCTGATTGGTGCATTTCGAGCCGCATCTGGGTAAAAATTCCGCCTTACTCTATTGTTTCGGTCTGTTTCTGACGTTCATACTTTGAGAAGTGTCAGACGAAAAAAGCTTTTAAGTATGCCCGAAAATGATTCCGCTGTTCATCGCAATATTACGACGTCGTATCATTATGACAGTTGGAGGGGCAAGTTGACGTACATTACTTGCAATGCGTTGGTCAATGCCTGGAGGGGATGTAAGACACACCACACCGCCGTTATGTTAAAATAAAAAAGCCCTAATGGTAAAGGATTTTAGATAAAATCAAAGTTATTCATTGTTTAATATTTCCAGGAAATAAAAAGTGAATTGGAGAAGATGGCGGACGCAGGGAAAGCCCATTCGAAACCTGTGTTTTTTTTGAAAGAAACGATTGAATGTACGGTGGAAAATTTGAGAGACCAGAAAAATTGTATTCAACTGAAAGGTTCGAAAACCTAATCACGTCAGAGATTTTTTATTGTTACCTTTAGCATGTTATTTTAGCAGTCAGTTAACTTACAATACCATTGAGGAATTCACTCTGTTACTTCTAAGAAAGTCAGTACTGTAATATCAATACATACACGAAGATTTTTTTATAAGCAACAGCTTATAAGCAACCAAGATGTGGAAGACCTAAAACTTAAAGCAACTCATAGTACCATAGGAGAATAACATCAGTCAAGAAGTACCATATGGTACTTCTTGACTGATGTTATTTATAGTATTTCTTTGCCGTACTCCAAATTGTGCTGTTTTTCTAGCCTCTGTACTATTCTTAGGACAAAAACTATACAGTTAAAATTAAGCAACTACTAAGCAACTTCTGCTACTAAAAGGTGGCCATAAGAGGTCCAAAAATAAGCAACTTTTTAAACTAGACCCGAGCGAAGTTGCTTATAAAAAAAATGCGTGTATTGGTCAAGAAACGTTCAATACTCAACCTAGAAATGATAAGGAACACGATGGTCTTTTTTTACACAGGGAGCCCACTTTGAACGTAGATTGTATGGCTTACTCTATTTTTCAAATCAAGATAACATCTTGGTCAAATATAAGCGTCATTCACCTTCTTCAAAACAATTCGAAAACAAAACAAAACAAAACAATACTAAAGAAACTATTGATACTGGAAATAATTTTAGTTTCCCACAGTATAAAAAGGAGTGCAAAATGCAATGGATATAAGCAAATCTTGAAATTTCATCATTCTATTTTTGTAGGTCACAAAATTCCCAGAAGTCATTTTCCACAGGGCTTTCAAAATTGGCTGGATTACGGTATGAGATAATATATTCGTGTTTTTATATAGATATTTCGCGAGGTTTCTAGATTTGAGGCTTTCATTGCAGTTTATCAAGACGTTTCGAGATTATAGGCTACTTGTCGAATCTCTGATCTACCTACAATCCCTTTCCCTTTAAACCCACTTGCTTGATGTCATGCCATGTGATGTCTGCACAAATTATCGGAAGAGGCCATGTACTTGTAATGCAGCTGTGTTTGATTTTTACTGTACCAACATCTCTTTGCTCAGCTACCATCAAATATTCATTCTTGCAGGATTAAGTGGTGGTGAAATACCAGATGATTTCGAAGAAAGAAGAATAACCCAAGACATGCTGAATGATATTGCAGCCATAGAAAATAAAATCAAATTGCAGTTGAGTCTGGAAGAAATTGCACCACTCGAAGCGGAGAACCCTTATGTGGTAAGGGTTACATGCTTAATTACACCTCAGCGTTATAAACGTTAAGTAATTCTACATTTATGCAGATTAACCTATACACCTAATTAGAACTTTTTTCCGAATATCGACAGGCTTCTCTGACACCAGCATCGAAAATGAAATACCAGTCATTTACTCCACGTAGACGAGAAGCATTTGAGATGGTAGGATGCATGATTGTTTTATTTTCTCGTCTCCTCTTCAATTTATCAACGCTTTGCTTAGGCTGGTTACAAATACTGCAACATGCCTCTGTTTCTTTAAGGGAGTACGTTGCCGAGACGAACAACGTGATTCAATTGAGCAGCAGGAAGTTGATACCCCTCAGCAACTGCGTCAAAATGCGAAAAGATCGCTGACGTATGCGGAAGGTACCTTTGGCATCATGCGCATGGGTGAGTTCTTGTTATCTATCTTTCGTTCAATCTACCTTTTCATATCGTAGCAACAAGAAGAAATTGTGGCTTCGGTTTAATGTTACATACAACACTCACTGTTCTCTGAAAAGCCTTTTCAAACACTTTTTTATATATTATCTTTATCAAGGTGAATCCGAAAAGCAAAGTTCTGTTGAGGAAAAAGACCACGAATGTCATACGGAGTCGGAGTCCCCATGCACACAACAAGATGAGGAAGAAGGAGAATCAAGTGAAACTGGTAACTAAATCAAAGTATAATAAAATATGATATTACTTCATATATATGATCAGTGAGCTGACAAAAATTCCATTAACCACAGGGTGTTCAATGAAACCGTGGACGCATTACATATTTATCACTGCTTAAACATACAACACAGTTATAATCACTGGCATCTAAGTAAATTTATTATTTAGTTGATGAATATAGATCTATTAATCACTTTTAGAAAAAGAATATGCCTTACATGCTGCTTGTGCCAAGAGAAAAAGAGGTATTTATGGAACTGAAAAATGAACTTATTTTAGTTTCATGTAAAAAAAACCAAATGCTACTCAACTAGATGAACTTTTCAACACATTGAATCATCATTAGAGGGTACATTATCATTATGCATACTTTTTCCACAGTGTCAAAGAAACCAATGATGGAAAAAGAATTCAAGTATTGTCACTGTAAAAAGGTACTCTAACAATGATTCTACGACAATAAGAAACAAGTGACTTCGAGGCAGTTAAATGATTTAACTCTGCAAGTTAAAACGGTTTACATAAAAGCCCTTTAACCAATGTTACGCTATGATTGGTCAATTCAACAAATCGAACCGATCTGATTGGTGGAAATTTGATCTTGTAAATTAAGCACGTTTTGAAGTGCCAGTGTGAAAGTAATGTAAGATTGCTAAAACGAGTTGTGATAAAACTTCTGTCTCTCATTATTTCAAATAACGCGAGACATAATTCATCACTGCTACTGGTTTTTTTTTCAGGAAAAAGGAGGAAAAATGATAGCCTGCGAGGCAAACAGGGATGATGTGAGTATTAATTTTTGCATTTGATCAATTTCCCTTGCCTGTTAAATGTCAGCAGACATATCAATAGTAAATCTATTACTTTCAATAATTGTTTAGTGTCCTGGGTACTGGAGCAGCAAAGGCGACAGCTGGTTTCACCTAAGCTGTTTGAAGTTGAAATCTATACCAAAAGGGAAATGGTATGTATTTTTTCAGAATTTCGCAACAATCGCGCAATATGAAATCAAATATACAAGTTATTACACATAATAGTTGAAATTGTATTTATAACTAATAACAAATAATTTCACATAACTTTTTCAGGATATGCAACAGCTGTAAGAATAAAGCTACGTAAGAAAATGGTGAATGAACTATAGCCAATACAAATAATTTGTGGGTTTTGTTTATCACAGATAAAATTATGTGGTAGTAGAAATAAGAGAAAGATAAAAACTCTAATTGTAAATTTTCCGTTTAACTTGTTTGAGGAAGAAAATCAAACAGAAGTTTATGTAATTTTATTGATAACTATTTTTGTTGTGATTTTATACATTATTATGTCTTACAGTGTATCTCTCATTCGTCTGTGTCTTTGATCAACACACTATATACCTTGAATACTCGTAATACCCAGAATACCCAGATTCCCAACCGTGTGTGCATGTGTGTGGCTGTCACTATGTCTTACAGTGTACCATTCATTCGTCTGTGTCTTTGATCAACACACTATATACCTTGAATACTCGTAATACCCAGAATACCCAGATTCCCAACTGTGTGTGCATGTGTGTGGCTGTCACTATGTCTTACAGTGTATCTCTCATTCGTCTGTGTCTTTGATCAACACACTATATACCTTGAATACTCGTAATACCCAGAATACCCAGATTCCCAACCGTGTGTGCATGTGTGTGGCTGTCACTATGTCTTACAGTGTATCTCTCATTCGTCTGTGTCTTTGATCAACACACTAT
>JAADKT020027901.1:0-11099 GCA_011763395.2 Chrysaora chesapeakei
GCAAAATATACTCTCCAATTACAAAAGCTAAGAAAAAAAAGTAATTTATCTAGAAAATTATAGTTAGAGACTTTTTAGACTTTTATATATTGCGTCGAAATAACATTGCTTAGTAAGTAATTTATTTGTCGATCTGGTAAAAAAAATAATTATTATTATATTAATAAAAATCATAATAATAATAATAAAAATTGTAATATTTTGTTGAGTAGTTAAAAATTTTACTGCACTCTTTCTATTATCCTTTTCTTTATTGTTATCTAAGTAGTTATTGTAACTTACCTATTTTCAATTATTTTATTCAAACATGTTGAATTTAATGCATTTTGTTAATTGAATTTTTAAACTTTAATTTAGCAGCCCAAGCTAGATAGGCTCTGCTTCTCTTGGGTCGCGTAGAATACAAGTATTTTGATAGTAACTTTTTCTTTTGTAAACTTGTATTTTACAAAAAATTTGAATTGAATTGAATTGAAAAAAATATGGAAAGTAACGTTTCTGTGCACCAGACAGAAGGATTTGGGCCCAGTTATGTGCATCAGAATTTGTGCACTGTTGACGAATCCAACAGAGTGCATCAAAGACGCACCTTTTAGGGAGGTAAGCCAACAGAGTGCGTCAAAGACGCATCTTTTAGGGAGGTCTGGGCGCATGCATCCATGTATACCTAATAATTGTCTCTTAAATTGAATATCTGATCCTAATAAATTGAAAAAGTTAACTAAAGACCCCATTTCATGTAGGGAAAGCAAACTACAACGTAATTTAAGATCACTTAAGAATAAAGAGCTGTTAGATAATGATACATATGAGAAGATGTACCCCTCAGGTTCTCAATCCACTAGGATCTATGACCGCTCTTCTAACACACGTCCTCCTTTTCGGCCAATTGTCTCCTCTATAGGTACTTTTAACTATAATCTTGCCAAATATTTATGTTCACTGTTTGACACTCACATCCCTAATGAATTTTGCGCTAAGGATACCTTTTCTTCCGTCAATGAAGTAAACAGTTTAAACTTTTCTTATAAATTTATGCTTTCTTTTGACGTGGAAAATCTTTTCACTAATATTCGTTTAAATGAATCCATTGATTTAGTGGTACAGTATGTTATAACTGGTAATCCTGATCTTAAACTTAACGAAGTAAACCTTAAAAAACTTTTTCATTTTGCCACTTCTCAAATTCATTTTTTTAACGAACAATTTAACACTTCTGAGGTTTTATTTTACAGAAGTTTTGTTGATGATACTTTTTTTATTTAAAAATAAAGAAGATGCACTGAAATTCTTTAATTTCATTAATGACCAACACCCTAACATTAAGTTTACTATGGAAAACGAGTGTAATCATCAACTACCTTTTTTGGACATATTAATCGATAAAAGCAATAATGAATCAATTAAAGCCTCAGTGTATCGTAAAAGAACTTATACAGGCTTGTTAACTAATTTTTTTCAGTTTTACATCTTTTTCCTATAAATTGGTTTAATAAGGACTTTGGTTGATAGGGCATATAAGATAAATAACACTTGGTTTAGTTTTGATAAAGACATTAAACAGCTAAACTTTATACTAAATAAAAAACTTTACCCTACTTATCTTATAAATAAAGTCATTCACAGTTATCTTGATAAAGTTAACCATCCTTTACGTTCAAATAACAATATAGTTAACGATAAAGAATCTAACCGTATTTGCTATTTTAGGCTTTGTTACATTGGTAAGTTTTCAGTTTCAACTCAACGTAAAGTTAAATATTTGTTTAAAAAGTACTGTTAGGATTTAGACTTAAAACTTGTTTTTACTTCTTTCAAATTACATTCTATGTTTGGGGTTTAGGACTATGTGCCCAAGTGCTTACGGGCTTGTGTAGATTAAAACTTCTTGTGTGGCGGATGTTCTGCGTCTTATGTCGGAGAAACCTCTCGACATCTTTCTACACAAATCCGCAAGCATTTGGTCATAGACAAGAACTCGCATATTCGCAGACATTTTAATGAGCCTTGATGATAAAATAATTGATGATAAAATAATTTTCTGTAGAAAATTGAAGTGCCTAGATGGCAACAGCAAAACAAAAGCTGCTCAAGTCTTGCAAGACTATGAAGAGAAACTCAAAATCAGCAAAGAAAATGGCACAGCTTCAGATGTTCAACACCGAATTGACTTGAAAGATTCTACACCAGTATCAATTCCACCCAGAAGAATACCATACAGTCAGAAGGATAAGATAAATCGTCAGATACCGGAATTGTAAGCCAAAGATATTATTGTAGAGTAAAGATCTTCGTTTGGTTCAGCAATAATGACAGTAAAGACACGTGATGGCTTTTGCAACTTTGTACCGATTGTAGAAGACTGAATGCGCAAAATGTGCCTACCTATTTCCAATACCAGGAATTGATGAGCTACTTGATCAACTAAAAGGGGCCAAGTATTTTACACAATTGGATTTAAAAAGCGGCTATCACCATATAGAAATTGTGGAAGAAGACAAGTCTAAAACAGCATTTGTATTAACCAATGGAAAATGCAAGTGGAAAAGTTTGTCATTTGGCCTTATTGGAGCACCCTTTTCATTCGCTGAAGCAATGAAAAATGTCTTGTGAGGGACAGAAAAGTTTGTAGCTTGCTACTTTGATGAACTATTATTTCACAATACAGATTTAAAATCGAATTTGGAGCATGTAAATGAATTATTACAGCAATTAGCAGTGTCTGGGATGGAAGTAAACATGAAAAAATGCTCATTGGCACAGATAGAGATTTTGTTGGTCTTCAGCTGTCAAGTAAAGGTATTGAATCTCAATGGTAAAATATCATGAACAATTATATTCATTCCTTGACCTCGCTTAATTCTATCGGAAATTTATTAGAAATTGCTCTGCAGAAGTGGAGCCCTTGTTTTCACTGTTGCGAAAACAGAAAAACTTATATTGGGATTCTCATTATGATAAAGCATTTCATTCAGTCAACCAAAAATTCGTTTGAAAATGGAAAATTGGAAAATTCTCGATTGGTAATGTTTCCAGACTTTGAAAAGCTTTTTAATTTGATCACAGATGCTTCAAACAAAGGGACTGGATGTGTTTTAGCTCAAGAGCGAAATGGAGAATAACTACCAATTCAATTAGAAGGAAAAGTTCTCAGTAATGCTGAACAAAGATTTTAGACTACAGATAAGGAATTACTGACTGTTTATATCGCAGTGAAGAAAACGGTAGTGTATAGAGGTAGACATGAATTTATTGCATTTACTGATCACAAACCTTTAACTCATCTGAGTGTTTTCAAATATATTATAAACAGAAGCTATCGTTGAATAGAATACTTGCAAGAAATCGGAACAGTTATTAAATATGTTGAAAGGCAAGACAACATCATAGTTGATTTTATTAGCAGGAAGTCAGAAGTAAGGAGTAAATTCTGTACTGTTATCAAATGATGTTTTTGACAATGATGAAATTATTGTAGCTCAAATGGATAATGCAGAATTGTAGCTGATGCGCACTTTCTCCAGGGGTGCAAATGGGGGATGACACTGCCCCCCAAATAATTTTGCCAACCGGTCACAGTTGCTTCTTAATAGAGATAAAGTCAGTCCCTATTCGACTCTGAACTTAATTATATCCATTTTCAATAGTACTAAACAGAGTTGTACCCAAAAATCTGTAAAAAATTGCTCCCATGCAGATCATTGAACATTTAACTCAACCAACCACGCTGTTTGCAAAAGAAGACATAGTGATGATGTTTCCTTGAAAGATACAATTAGCGAACAAAAGCCGTTAAAAGAGAGAGTGAATCCTAGTTGTCCTAAATTCAATAGTCTTTCGCAGTAGTTCTGCTATTGTCGTGTGGAGTTGGATTGAACATTTTCTTATGTCTATGGATTGATTGATGCCCAGACTACTGACCTGTTTGTCTGTCAACACAACAAGAAGGATTGTAGTGAAATCAAACTTCGTAATTTCAGGCCTTTCCTTCTCTCTCACATTATTTTCTCTCCATTCATTCATTCTCAAAGCTTTCTTCCTATCGACGTCGCATCTCATTTCATGGACATCTTCTTAAGTCATTCGCAGCACCCCCAATGTCTTCATCACAATAGGTCATTCCCATTGGTTGTTTTTGTAAGCTTACTCATCACTTTCCCATACCAGTTTTCCTCCATATTTAGAATGTTACACCGCAACTTTATTTACTTTTACGTAGGTAGAAATTATATTCCGTTTCCTTGTACAGCCTTTAAATATCTTGTTTTTCGAGTTTTTGTTTAGTTCAGTAGAAGTTCAGTAGAATGGTAAACGTATGATAATGTCTCTCTCTCTGGCTCCGGGTTCTCTGGACGTAAAAGAAGACTGTTTTCTGGAAAAACGAAAGACGGATGATGGAAGTTTTAGTGAACATTAATTTTGCAGTCGCAATGTTCCTAAAGGATATCCCCTTTGACTAAGATCTCTTGTTGTCCTCAATGTTTCCACAAGTCGGAAAAATATCTTTGGCATGCCGCATACACGATACAAAGTTACTTGCACTATTTGTAAGAAAACATTTGATAATGATAATAACGGACCACACTGCAAAAGTTACACAGCAAAGACATTGCCACCGATATACAAAAATCAATCGATGGTATGTATCCTATCCCATTTTGTTATCGAGTCAGCAGTCAAAAGTCTAGGCCTAAACATCTTTTATAAGAAATTGAATATAAGAAACTCAGCTCATAGAAGATTGCCTAAAATGAAGGAACTCTTGTAGCTAAACAACATTACTTTGACTGTTCTTGTGAACTCCTAAGAAACTCTGAGTATTTAATAGAAATCTGATAATTTTATAAAAAGTTCAAGTTTTTTCGAGTTCTTACTTCTATATATAAAATATATGTTAGTGCCACTTACAATGTAAGTTTTACATTCATTAACAAAAAAACATTTATGTGTTTATTTCATCCAAATGATTTCTTGTTAATTTGCAGAGTTTATTGTTATTTCAGCTTGCTTTTTCCAAAACACCAAAAGCAAACAGCTGTAGATTTCGAGTTGGCAATATTTCATAGAAAAGAATTTCTACAAGTTCTTGATGCTCAAATATCGTTGCTTGATGACATCTTAAAAATTGCTTTCAAGATCAATGAGCCCGCCATATCTCTTTTTTAACCCCCATATGACCGTGAATGTAAGTTAATGTATCAAGACCGTATTTATCTGTGCTCGGACAAAGATTCGCTTGAGGTGGAATTGAATGTTTTCTGTAACCATCGTTCAATGTCAAAACCAGACATCAGTTCAATTCCTGATGCCTTCAATTATTTCACAAAGTACGAAAATATTTTTCCATTGACATTAAGGTGTTACAAGCTTGCCCTCCTAGCTCCAGTTACCTCAGCTTCAAGAAAGAGAAGCTTTTCAAAACTAAAACTGATTAAGACTGTTATTGGTAATAAAATGCACCAAAAGAGACTTCAGAGTATTATGACACTAGCATGCGAAAAAGACTTAACAGATTAAATTACTGAGGGCATATTGTCACAAATTGGCCCAAACTTCCAAAATGTGGTCACATAATCAGACTTTAAAATTTATTATATTCTTTAACATCTTTTATAATATTTGCTGCGTGCATCCAGTCCAGTGCATCTAGATAGCACCTGGCCGTTTTACGACAATATTATTGAGAAAACATTATGTCGGTTATAGTAGTCTTTTTGTTAAATTCTTTTATATTCTTTGTGAGTCCTCCTCTTTTCCCCGGAAATCTTCCCTGACACTAGCAAATGTTCACGTCACATTCATTTTTGCAAGAGCTTCAGGTCACATGCTGTTTGGACTTGCCCCAAGTCTCAGTTTTGAATAATCCCAGTAACCAAACTGCAAGCAAAGTGAGCAACCCCTCCGGAGGAGCGAGCAAGCAAAGTGGGCGAGTTAAAACTTAGACTTGTGGGAATCAATTTCTCAAAATGGGTTGTCTTTGTTTTGTTAATTCTGGTGGACAGAATTCTGTCCAGCAGCATGTCTTTTTTAAACTAATAAGCCAATCAATTATCGAGTCCTTTTTGTTCACTATTTATTTAACAACAGATGCATGTGCGGGGGGTTGTTTCATCATGAAAGTATTCACATGCAGTTGATTTTAGGTTTCATGAAAAACAAAATGGCGAATGATAAAGCTGCTTGCGCTGACTGTTTTGAGAACATAATTAATAGAGTTGGCAATATATTCAGATACAAAGCTGTAAAAGAAGAGCAAAGTAAGCAATCAAAGCTATTACTTTGGGGAAAGATGTCTTTATTGCGCAACCAACAAGCTATGGGAAGTCAGCCATTTTTCAGATGGTACCCTTCGTGAAATCGGCATTGGAGGAGCAAAATCTGGAAGCAGGAAGGATACCCGTTAGAGATTCGCAACCTCAGTATTGCGCTGTAGTTATTTGCCCTCTAAATTCTTTGACTCAAGACCAAGTACAAAATTTAAAGTCTTTGAATATACCAGCTCTGTCTTTTGCAGACTCGTGTGTCACTGCTAATCACATTCGTGAAGGAACATGCGCCTTTTTATACACATCACCGGAAACAATTTTGGGAAGGAACTCAGGAATAATAGCTTCCAAGAACGACTTGCCTGTGGTCAAATGGTAGGTAACAATTAAGTATTTTTTAATCAGGAGTTCTCATAGTTTATACATTTATTTACAGTTAATGTTTGATGACAGGGTTCTCCCAGGTTCTCCTCATATGAATGTTCATTTTTATTTGATCATTAAGTCAACCATTACAGTCCTAATAACATCAATACCAATGCATTACCAAACAAAAAAGAATAATTATGTACATAACAGCTGATTAAGAAAAAACATCATAGGGTGACTGGATAGATACAGACTAATGTTGCATGCTTTTTTTGTATTGCTGTTCATAACTATACTAAGGTTGTCTGCCAATTATTTGGCAAAGTGCCAACTATTTATATACGTGCAATTATATATGTATCAGAACTAATTGTCTTGTACATTTTATCTATGCCCCGGGGTTCAAAAAGTCAGAAAACAAAGAGATTCCGGCACTTGAATGGGAAACTAGCAGAAATGAGGTCCTTGTGGAGAATACCAAGAAAAATCCATACATTGCATTAACAGCTACAGCCACTTCCCATTTAATTGCAAGCATCACAAGCAACTTGCAACTGGAAGCTCCACTGAAACTGATACAATCCCCACAATGCTCAAATAGAAGATATTCAGTGTTAAGAGTTGATGAGGATGACCCCACCAACTTGTTTGTCTCACTTATTGATGAGTTGAAAAGCAAAGGAAAGAGCATGGACCGTGCAATTTTTTTTGCCAAAGATTAAACTATGCAAGATCTCTTTACAGCCATATAGATAAAAAGCTCTCAACCAAATTCGAATTAGAACATCTAAAACCTTATCAAAAATACCAAGGTAACACAGAGGAAGTCATCAAAGCAAAGATAACTGAATAGTTTACAGATAGTAGAGGAGTTTTTCGCCTGCTTATTGCAACTGTTGCATTTGGTATGGTGGTTGACTGCCAGGAACTACGTTTAATTGTGCATTATGGGCCACCTGGTGACATGGAGTGTTATTTTTAAGAGACAGGACGGATTAGAAGGGATGGACTACAGAGCCATGCTGTGCTTATCGTTTATCCAAAGTCTATTTCAAAAACAACAAGCTCAGAAATGAAAGATTACTGCAAAAATGAGGACAGATGTAGACAAGAGGTTTTATTCAGCCATTTTCCAGGAAAATTTGAAAAAATAATCCCACTTCATAATCGCTGTGACATTTGTTCTCGTAGCTGCAAGTGTGATCCTGCTACAAATTAATGCAGTCTTAAAACCCTCTCAGGCCTGAACTATGTTCCAATATGTAAAAAATTGTTTCGGGGAGATTTGGGGCTGGGCCATATGGCCCTTCCAGGCACTCAGGGTATCTTTTCGAAATTCCTGTTTTTAGGTATCATCTTAAAATAGCTTCCTGTGATGAAATTGCATGTGTCACTTACTCATTTTCATCAAATTTGTATTAAATAATATGAATTTTATTGTAGTTGGTGATTAAAGTATTATTTGATTGGGCGTGGCCAAAAAATTATGATGCGCTTTGGGTGTGGTAAAACAAAAACGTAAAAATTTTCCTTGACTAAACAGACCGAAATTTTTATGAAAAATAATAAGATATGAGATAATACCACAATCCCAAATATATTGAAAACTATTAGCTAAAGACTAGTTTAAAAGTTTATAACGAAAGAATAGTTCAAGAAAAATGTCACTCTTTTGCCCTTAGCTGCTGGTCACTTGGTATGAAAATCTTTAAAGCAGTTTTTGTTGGCTGTTAAACAAAGCCCAATTTTGCATTTGGTAAATCCAAGCCTTGTCTTTTCTCCACATTTACAGCACCTTGGCCTATCTGCTCTGTGCTCTGGCCAATGCTCTCTCCCATCATGCTGAATATTTTCCTGGGGAGCAGATGCTTGGGCTCTTCTTTGCTTCTTTGCACAAGCTGGTTCATCTTGTGTCAGGCTTGGCCTTCCTCTTCCCTTTTTTTGAGTGCTTTCACTTACCAAAGATGTTGCAATCTGTGCTGTGAAATGCAGTAGGTCGGTTTGCTCAGCTTTTGGTACTCCATTTTGCTTTGAAAGGCAACGATATAGACACCATGCATTTATAACGCTGGTTGCCAATAACCAGAAAAAGATTCTCAAATAGCCTTTTTTGCTCTATGATGTAGGCGATAAAGTGCCTGAAGCATATCGAACAGGTCTACACCTCCTATTCATCCATTGTAGATTTGGACAATAGTTGGTCTTTGGACCTCTACATAATTCTTTTCTTTGCTGCTCCATCTTTCTATGTATTCTACTGGTGATGTTAATACATAATTTGATGCTAATTGCACAACCTTGTTGTCAAACCACCTGACAATAAAGAGTCCTGAATTCAGGTCAACTGCACCATCAAAAGACCCCCTACCTTCCTTCTTCAAATCATTCTCTGCTTTCAACTTGCAACCCTTCATCCGGTTTTGTCTAAGGGTTCCAACAGCTAACATCCCCCATTCTTTTCGCTTTACCAGAAGTGACATATGGTTGAAATAGTTGTCAAAAAAGACTTTATAATTTTGATGCTTTGGGAGATTAGAACACATTCTGATGACTATGTCACCAAAACTGAGTCCAATGCTCTCAAAGTCAGGCCTTTGTGGATTTGGCACACCTTCAAGCTCAAAATTATAGCAAAAGCCACTGACTGAGTTGCGGGAAAAGATTTTAAATCCATATTTTTTTGGCTTTTTAGGCAGGTATCTCTTCAAGCTGCTTCTCCCTTTGAAAGGTATAATCTGTTCATCAACAGAATTGTTTTCCTCTGGCTTTATTTTTTAGACAGTTTTGGCCCAAATTTTCAAAAAGTGTTCTCATTTTGAAAAGTTTATCCCTTTTCTGATCATTTGGGTTTGGCGCATCATGTTGTGCATCAGCTTAAAACGATCCCTGCTCATCACACTTGCAATCTGTTCATACCAAGTGTCCTTTTCCCAGTACATGTGGAATCTAGGCATCTGAAGAATGCACATCCGCAAAAGGATTCCAAGGAAATTTTCAACTTCATCTGGACAAGTGCCAATTGAACCCTTGTTGACATTTTGCTGTGTTGAATACAGATTGGTCTGATCAGCAATTCATTTAATCATGTCCTCGTCAAAAAATGAACGAAAAAAGTCAATTGGACTTTGCAGATTTTCAAATCCTTCCAAATCTTCTTTACCTTTGAATTCCAGGTTCTTATAAACCGGTGGTCTCCCTTTTCTCCATAGGTACGTTCGCTCTTTGGGAGCTTGTTCAGGCTCATCTTCACCATCCGAAGTTGTGACCAACTCTGCCAATGGGACAAGATCAGCCAGGGGAACTTCATCATCTGACACATATTCATCATCATCATCGTCATCATCACTTCATGCTGTTTCATCTTCTGACTAAAAACCAGGGGTAACAATTACCCATCTCTCCATCTCACTATCTTCTTCATGCTCTTTAACAAAAGCTTCTGCCATATTATTAAATCTAAAAATTAAAATGAAAGCAACCTTATCACTCAAATAAACTCTTAAAACCTTAACATGTTTGAATATGAAAATGACATAGAAACAAATTCAAAAATAATACTAACAGAAGAAGGACAGTCAGTTTTAACAGAGAGGTTAAATGACTACCGGAAAGATATTATCAGTAGTGCGCAAGTGTCACATGTGTATAGTGGTTTTGCTATAGCAACTTTCCCCTTTCAATCAAATCTGACGTACTGAAATACACATTAATATTCAACAAAGGCATAATTGATGATGTATATGCTATCATTGAGGAGGCAGTCACTGATAGAGAATCATGCATTGTAAATATAGGATCTGATCTCATTTCAGAGGATTCAGCAATGATGGATTCAGCCGCTAGCTGATCGAGAAAACGCTTCCTTGGTTCTGATCTCGTTGTTTCAATTTTCTGTATGCTTCGGTAGCAATTAGCAATTTAAAGAGTCAGTTATATTCACAAAGTAATTATTCATTATTTGAGCAACATCCTTGTTGTTTGATATTATCTCGTCATTTTGGAGTAAGATTACTTTGCCCTAAACTTCTGTCATTAAAATGTGGTTTAATCATTGTGATGTAGCCAAGGTATGAGGTGGTATTGGAGATGTTGTGGTTGGAGTTTGTGTGATCAGTTTCAGATGGTTTATGGGTTGCTGTGTTGACATCTCGTGGAATGGTTTTGAATTGGATGTACAGAGGAATTTTGAAGGGAGCTTAGAGGTGTATCTTGAGGAATGAATTGAAGGTTACTGAATTTGTTTGGATGAAAGAACATTTGCATAATATTTGTTGGTAAATTATTAAAGACTGGCGGTTTTTGATTATCATTGTGGTATGAATGGTAGTTATCATGAATTGGCTTTTTTATGTCCGAAGGACATAATAAAAGGGTGTTCGTGGAACGCATGTATGTATAGACGCTTTTTCTTGCCAAAATGTAACAAAAGATAAACCACAAATATGAGGAAGTAACTTTTGAAGT
>JAADKT020028123.1:0-11095 GCA_011763395.2 Chrysaora chesapeakei
AAAAAGTGAAAAAAGTGAAAAAAGTGAAAAAGTGAAAAAAGTGAAAAAACTGAAAAAAGTGAAAAAAGTGAAAAAAGGGAAAAAAGTGAAAAAAGGGAAAAAGTGAAAACAGTGAAAAAAGTGAAAAAAGTGAAAAAAGTGAAAAAAGTTAAAAAAGTGAAAGAAGTGTTTCAAAAAAATGAAAAAAAGTGAAAAAAGTGTAAAAAGCGAAAAAAGTGAAAAAAGTGAAAAAAGTGAAAAAAATGGAAAAAAGTGAAATAAGTGAAAAAGTGAAAAAATTCTTTCCAACAAACTAACCAGCTAACTAACTAACTAAATAACTAACTAACTCTCTATCATACTATCTAACTAACATACAAGTTAGTTAGTTAGTAAGATAGTTAGTTAGTTAGTTATTCTTTCCAACAAACTAACCAGATAACTAACTAACTAACTAACTAACAAACAAACTCGCTAACTATCAAATTTAATAACAAACTAGCAAACTAACTAACTAACTAACTAACTAACTAACTAACTAACTAACTAACTTACCAACTAACTAACAAGCTAACTAACTAACTAACTAACTAACTTACCAACTAACTAACTAACTAACTAACTAACTGACTAACTAACTCTCTATCTTACTAACTCATTAACATTCAAGCTATGCTTGCAACCTAACTAACCAGCTTACTAACTAACTAACTAAGTAACAAACATACTCGCTTGCTATCTAATTTACTTATAAAATAACTGACTAACTAACTAACTAACTTACCAATTAACTAACTAACTAACTAAACAACTAACTAGCTAACTCTCTATCTTACTAACTAACTATCTTACTAACTAACTAACTAACATACAAGCTTTCCTTGCAACCCAACTAACCAGCTTACTAACTAACTAACTAAGTAACAAACAAACTCGCTAGCTATCAAATTTACTTACGAACTAGCTGGCTAACTAGCTAACTAACTAACTAACTAACTAACTTACCAATTAACTAACTAACTAACTAACTAACTAACTAACTCTCTATCTTACTAACTCATTAACATTCAAGCTATGCTTGCTACCTAACTAACCAGCTAATTAACTAACTAACTAAGTAACAAACAAACTGGCTTGCTATCTAATTTACTATTAAAATAACTGACTAACTAACTAACTAACTAACTTACCAATTAACTAGCTATCTAACTAAACAACTAACTAACTAACTCTCTATCTTACTATCTAACTATCTTACTAACTAACTAACTAACATACAAGCTTTCCTTGCAACCTAACTAACCAGCTTACTAACTAACTAACTAAGTAACAAACAAACTTGCTAGCTATCAAATTTACTTACAAACTAGCTGACTAACTAAGTAACTAACTAACTAAGTAACTAACTAAATAACAAACAAAGTCCTTAACTCTCTAATTTACTAACAAACTAGCTAACTAACTTACTAACTAACTAACTAACTAACTCTCTATCTTACTAACTAACTAACATATAAGCTATTCTTGCCAACAAACTAACCAGCTTGCTAACTAACTAAATAAGTAACAAAGAGACTTGCTTACTATCTAAATTACTAACAAAATTACTAACTAACTAACTAACTAACTAACTAACTAAAGAACTAACTTTTAGCTAACTAACTAACCAACTAACTAACTAACTAACTAACAAACCAACTAACTAACTAACTCTCTATCTAACAAACTAACATTCTAGCTATGCTTGCAACCTAACTAACAAGCTTGCCAACTAACTTTTTAACTAACTAGCCAACTTAATAACAAACAAACTCGCTAACTATGAAATTTACTAACAAACTAACTAACTAACTAACTAATCAACAAACCAACTAACTAACAAACTCGCTAACTATTAAATTTACTTAGAAACTAGCTGACTAACTAAGTAACTAACTAACTAACTACCAACACACAAACTCACAACCTATCTAATTTACTAACTAACTAGCTAACTAACTAACTAACTAACTAACAAACAAACTCGCCAACTATCAAATTTAATAACAAACTAGCAAACTAACTAACTAACTAACTAACTAACTAACTAACTAACTAACTTACCAACTAACTAACAAGCTAACTAACTAACTAACTAACTAACTTACCAACTAACTAACTAACTAACTAACTAACTGACTAACTAACTCTCTATCTTACTAACTCATTAACATTCAAGCTATGCTTGCAACCTAACTAACCAGCTTACTAACTAACTAACTAACAAACATCCTTGCTAACTATCAAATTCACTAACAAACTAGCTAACTAACTAACTAACTAGCTAACTAACAACTAACTAATTCACTAAATAACTCTCTATCTTACTACTTAACTAACATACAAGCTATGCTTGCAGCCTAACTAACCAGCTTACTAGCTAACTAACTAACTAACTAGCTTACTAACTAACAAGTAAACTCGCTAACTATCTAATTAACCATTCAACTAACTAGCTACCTAACTAACAAACTAACTAACTAACCAAGTAACTAACAAACAAACTTGCTAACTATCAAATTTACATACAAATTAGCTGACTAACTAAGTAACTTACTAACTAACTAACTAACTAACACACAAACTCACAGCCTCTTAAATTTACAAACTAAGTAGCTAACTAACTAACTAACTACCAATTTAACTAACTAACTAACTCTCTATCTTACTAATTAACGAACATACACGCTATTTTTGCAAACGAACTAACCAGCTTGCTAACTAACTAACTAACTAACAAAAGAACTTGCCAACTATCAAATTACTAACAAACTAGCTAACTAACTAACTAACTAACTAACTTACTAGCTATCATACTAACTAACTAACTAACATACAAGCTTTGCTTGCAACCTAACTAACCAGCTTACTAACTAAGTAACTAAGTAACAAGTAAACTCGCTAGCTATGAAATTTACTTACGAACTAGCTGACTCACTAAGTAACTAACTAACTAACTAATTACAAACAAAATCCCTAACTATCTAATTGACTAACAAACTAGCTTACTAACTAACTAACTAACTAACTAACTAACTAACTAACTAACTAACTAACTAACTAACTAACTAACTCTCTATCTTACTAACTAACTAACATACAAGCTATTCTTGCCAACAAACTAGCCAGCTTGCTAACTAACTAACTAACTAACAAACAAACACGCCAACTATCAAATCTACTAACAAACTAGGTAACAAACTAACTAACTAACTAACTTACAAACTAACTAACTAACTAACTATTTATCTTACTAACAAACTAACATACAAGCTATGCTTGCAACCTAACTATCAAGCTTACTAACTAACTAACTAAGTAACAAACAAACTCGCTAACTGTCTAATTTACTATCAAAATAACAGACTAACTAACTAACAAAGTTACCAAACTAACTAATTAACTAACTAAACAACTAACTAACAAACAAACTTACTAACTCTCTATCTTATTAACTAACAAACTAGCTATGCTTGCAAAATAACTAACCAGCTTGCTAACTAACAAAGTAACCAAGTAACAAAGAAACTTGCTAACTATCAAATTTACTAACAAACTAGCTAACTAAATAACAAATTAACAAACTAACTAACTCTCTATCTTACTAACTAACTAACATACGAGCTGTGCTTGCAACCTAACTAACCAGCTTACTAACAAACTAACTAAGTAACAAAGAGATTCGCTAACTATCTAATTTACTAACAAAATTACTGACTAACTAACTAACTAACTTACCAACTAACTAACTAACCAACTAAACGACTAACTTTTTAGCTAACTAACTAACAAACTAACAAACCAACTAACTAACTAACTAACCAACTAACTAAATGGCTAACTAGCTAACTAACTAACAAACAAACTCGCTAACTATGATATTTACTAACAAACTAACTAACTAACTAACTATTTAACTAACTAACTAAATAACTAACAAACTCGCCAACTATCAAATTTACTTACAAGTTAGCTGACTAACTAAGTAACTAACTAACTACATAACTAACACAAAAACTCCCTAACTAACTAAGCAACTAACTAACCAACAAACCAACAAACTAACTAATTCTCTATCTTACTAAGGAACATACTAGCTATGCTTGCAACCTAACTAACCTGCTTTCTACCTAACTAACAAAGTAACAAGCAGACTCGCTAACTATCTAATTTACTTACAAAATTACTGACTAACTAACTTAATAACCTACCAACTAACTAACTAACTAACTAAAAAAATAGCTACTTAGCTAACTAACTAACAAACTATCTAACTAACTAACTAACTAACCAACTAACTAACTAACTATCCAACTTACTGATTAACTTACATACAAGCTATGCTTGCAACCTAACTAACTAGGTTTCTAACTATCTAACTAACTAACTAACTAACTCTCTTTATCACAAACTAACATACTAGCTATGCTTGCAACCTAATTAACAAGCTTGCTAACTAACTAACTAAATTACTAGCTAGATAAATAACAAACAAGCTCGCTAACTATCTACTTTACTAATCAACTAACTAGCTACCAAACTAACTAACTAACTAACTCTCTATCTTACTAACTAACTAACATAAAAGTTAGTTAGTTAGTAAGATAGTTAGTTAGTTATTCTTGTCAACAAACTAACCAGTTAACTAACTAACTAATTACCAAACTAACAAACTAACTAACTAACTCTCTATCTTACTAACTAACTAAGATACAAGTTAGTTAGTTACTAAGATAGTTAGTTACTTAGTTATTCTTGTCATTAAACTAACCAGCTAACTAACTAACTAACTAACTAACAAACCAACTCGCTAACTATCAAACTTACTTACAAACTAGCTAACTAACTAACTTACTGATTAACTTTTCATACAAGCTATTCTTGAAACCTAACTAACTAGGTTTCTAACTAACTAACTAACTAACTAACTAACTCTCTTTATAACTAACTTACATAATAGCTATGCTTGCAACCTAGCTAACCAGCATGCTAACTAACTAACTAACTAACTAACAAACAAAGTCAATAACTATCAAATTAACTAGCAAATTAGCTAACTAACTAACCAACTAGCTAACTAATTAACTAACTAACTAACTCTCTATCTTACGAATTAACTAACATACAAGCTATGCTTGCAGTCTACCTAGCCAGCTTACCAGCTAACTAACATAAGTGACAAACAGACTCGCTAACTCTCTAATTTACTAACAAAATTACAGACTAACTAACTAACTAACTTACCATCTAACTAACTAACTAACTAACTAAACAACTAACTATTTAGCTAACTAACTAACAAACTAACTAAAAGACTAACTAACTAACTAACCAACTAACTAACTAACTATCTATCATACTGACTAACTTACATACTAACTATGCTTGCAACCTAACTAACAAGCATGCTAACTAACTAACTAACTAAGTAGCTAACTAACTAACAAGTAAACTCGCTAACTATTAACCATTCAACTAACTAGCTACCTAATTAACAAACTAACTAACTAACAACGTAACTAACAAACAAACTTGCTAACTATCAAATTTACGTGCAAACTAGCTGACTAACTAAGTAACTAACTACCTAACTAACTAACTAACACACAAGCTCACAACCTATCTAATTTACTAACTAACTAGCTAACTAAATAAATAACTAACTAACTAACTAACTAACTAACTAACTAACTCTCTATCTTACTAACTAACAAGCATACAAGCTATTCTTGCCAACGAACAAACCAGCTTGCTAACTAACTAACTAACTAACAAAGAAACTCGCTAACTATCAAATTTACTAACAAACTAGCTAACTAACTGACTAACTAACTAACTAACTAACTATCTTACTAACTAAGTAACTAACATACAAGTTTTGCTTGCAACCTAACTAACCAGCTTACTAACTAACTAACTAACTAAGTAACAAACAAACTCGCTAGCTATGAATTTTACTTACGAACTAGCTGACTAACTAAGTAACTAACTAACTAACTAACTAAATAACAAACAAACTCCCTAACTATCTAATTCACTAACAAACTAGCTAACTAACTAACTAACTAACTAACTAACTAACTAACTAATTAACTAACTAACTAACTAATTAACTAACTAACTAACTAACTCGCCAACTATCAAACTAACTTACAAAGTAGATGACGAACAAAGTAACTAACTAACTAACTAACTAACAAACAAACTCCCTAACTAACTAAACAACTAACTAACCAACTAAATAACTAAATCTCTATCTTACTAACCAACATACTAGCTAGGCTTGCAACCTAACTAACCAGCTTGCTAACTAACTAACTAACTAACAAGGTAACTAAATAACAAACTAACGAACTCGCCAACTATCAACCTAACTTACAAAGTAGATGACGAACAAAGTAACTAACTAACTAACTAAGAAACAAATTCCCTAACTAACTGAACAACTAACTAACTAACTAAATAAGTAACTCTCTATCTTACTAACTAACATACTAGCTAGGCTTGTAACCTAACTAACCAGCTTGCTAACTAACTAACTAACTAACAAGCTAACTAACTAGTAAACAAACTTGCTAACTATCTAATTTATCAATCAACTAACTAGCTACCTTACTAACTAATTAACTAACTAACTAACTAACAAACAAACTCGCTAACTATCATATTTACTTATAAACTAGCTCACTAACTAGCTAACTAACTAACTAACTAACTAATTAACAAACAAATTAACTAACTAAGAAACTAATTAGCAAACTTGCCAACTATCCAATAAACTTACAAAGTAGCTGACTAGCAAAGTAACTAAAGAACTAACTAACTAACTAAACAACTAACTAACCAACTAACTAACTAACTCTCTATCTTACCTACTAACATACTAGCCATGCTTGCAACCTAACTAACAAGCTTGCTAACTAACTAACTAACCAACTAGCTAACTAACTAGCAAACAAACTGGCTAACTATTTAATTTACCAATCACCTAACTAGCTACCTAACTAAGTAACTAACTAACTAAGTAACTAACAAACAAACCCGCTAACTATCAAATTTAGGGTTTAGCTAAGAATGAGTGTTAGAGTTAAGGTTAGGGTAAGGGTTAGGGATAAGGTTAGGATTAGGTTTAGTGTTAGTGTTAGGGTTTGGGTTAGGGTTAGAGTAAAGCTTAGGGTCAAGGTAAGGGTTATTATTAGGGTTATGGTTAGGGTTAGGGTTAGTGTTAGGCTAAGGCTGAGTGTTAGGGTTAGGGTTAGGGTTACGGATAGGGTTAAGGTTAGGGTTAGGGTTAGATTTAGGGTAAGTGTTAGTGTTTGGGTAAGGGTTAGGGTAAGGTTTAGGGTTAGTGATAGGGTAAAGGTATACAAAGGCTTAGGGTTAGCAATGGGGTCAGGGTTAGGGCTAGGGTTAGGGAAAGGGTAAGAGATTGGTAATGTTTAGGGTTAGAGTTAGGTTTAGAGTTATGGTTCAGGTTAGGGTTAGGGTCTGGTTAGGGCTAGGGTTAAGGTAAGGGTTTGAGTTACGTTTACAATAAGGGTTAGGATCAGGGCTAGGTTTTGGGTTATTGTTATGTTTAAGGTTAGGGTTAGGTTTAGGGTTAGAGTTAGGGTTAGGGTCCTGGATAGGTTTAGGGTTAGCTTTAGGGTTAGGCTAATGGTGAGTGTTAGAGTTAGGATTAGGGTAAGGGTTAGGGAAAGGTTAGGGTTAGGTTGAGTGTTAGTGTTAGAGTTTGGGTTAGGGTTAGAGTAAAGCTTAGGGTTAGGGTTAGGGTTAGGGTTAAGGTTATGGTTATATGTTAGGGTTAGTGTTAGGCTAAGGATGAGTGTTAGGGTTAGGGTTAGTGTTAGGGTTAGGGTTATTGTTAGGGTCAGGGTTAGGGTTAGAGCTTGGGTTAGGGTTAGGGTTGGGGCTAGGGATAGGGTTATTGTTAGGGTTAGGGTTAGTGTTAGGGCTAAGGTAAGGATGAGGGTTAGATATAGGGTTAGGGTTACGGATATGGTCAGGGTTAGGGTTAGAGTTTGGGTTAGGGTTAGGGTTGGGGCTAGGGATAGGGTTATTGTTAGGGTTTTGGTTAGTGTTAGGGCTAAGGTAAGGGTGAGAGTTAGGGTTAGGGTTAGGGTTACGCTTATGATCAGGGTTAGGGTTAGAATTTGGGTTAGGGTTAGGGTTGGTTCTAGGGTTAGGGTTATGATTACGGTTAGGGTTTGTGTTAGGCTAAGGTAAGGGTGAGTGTTAGGGTTAAAGTTAGGGTTATGGTTAGGGTTAGGGCTAGATTTAGGGGTGTGGATAGTGTTAGGGTTAATGTTAGGACTCTGTAATGGTTATTGACAAGGTTAAGGCTGGTGTGACGTTTAGTGTCAAGTTTAAAGTTAGGGCTAGGGATAATGTTAGGGTAACAGGTACAGTTAGAATTAGGGTAACGGTTAGGGTGAGATATCAGGTTTGGTTTAGGGTTAAGGTTATGGTTAATGTTAATGTTAGGGTCAGGGTAAGGGTTTGGGTTAGGGTTTCGGTTAGGATTAGGGATAGATTAGGGTTAGAGTAAGGGTTTCGGTTAGGGTTAGTGTCAGTTTTAGGGTTAGGATAGGGTTATGTTTAGGATTAGAGTAAGTGTTAGGGTCATTGTTAGACTAGGGTTAGGGTTAAGGTTATGGTTAGGGTTAGGGTAAGGGTTAGGGTAAGGGTTAGGGTCATTGTAAGGTTTAGGTTTAGGATTAGGTTTAGTGTTAGGGTTAAAATTAGGGTTAGGGTTTGGGTTAGTTTTAGGGATAGGATTAAGGTTATGGTTATTGTTAGGGTTAGGGTTTGTGCTAGGCCAAGGGTGAGTGTTAGGGTTAGTGTTAGGTTCACGGTTGTGGTCAGGGTTTGGGTTAAAGTTTGGGTTAGGGTAAGGGTTGGGGCTAGGAATAGGGTTAGTGTTAGGGCTAGAGCTAGGGTGAGGGTGAAGGTTAGGGTTATAGTTAGGGTTATGGTTAAGGTTAGGGCTAGATTTAGGGGTGTGGGTAGTGTCAGGGTTAAGTTTAGGATTCTTTAATGGTTATTGACAATGTCAAGGCTAGTGTCACGTTTAGTGTCAAGTTAAAGTTAGAGTTAGGTATAATGTTAGGGTTACAGTTACAGTTACAATTAGGGTAAGGGTTAGGGTGAGATATCAGGTTAGGTTGAGGGTTAGGGTTATGGTTAAGATGAGGGTTAATGTTAGGGTTATGGTTAGGGTTATGGTTAGGCATAGGGTTAAGGTTAGGGTTATGGTTAGAGTTAAGGTTAGGGTCAGGGCATCGGTTTGGGTTAGGGTTTGGGTTAGGGTTAGGGTTAGATTAATGTTGGGGTCATGGTTTTGGTTAGGGAAAGTGACAGGTTTAAGGTTATGATAGGGTTAGGTTTAGGGTAAGGGTAAGTGTTAGGGTCATTGTTAGACTAGGGTTAGGTTTAGGGTTAGGGTTAGGGTTATGGTTAGGGTTTAGGTTATGGTTAGGATTAAGGTTATGGTTAAGGTTAGGGTATGGGCTAGGGTTAGGGTTAGTGTTAGGGATAGGGTTAGGGTTACGGTTAGGGTTACGGTTAGGGTTAGGTTTAGGGTTAGGGTTTGGGTTAGGGTTAGGATTAGGATCATTGTCTGGGTTAAGGTTAGAGTAAAGGTTAGGGTTAGGCCAAGGTGTATTGTTAGAGTTAGGGCTATGGTTAGGGTTTGGTTGGTTTGGATTAGGGTTAGGGTTAGTGTTAGGGATAGGATTAGGGTTATGGTTAGTGTGAGTGTTACGGTTAGAGTTAGGGCTAGGGTTAAGACAAGAGTTAGCTTTAAGTCTAGGGCTAGGGCTAGGGCTAAGGTTATGGTTATGGTTAGGGTTAATGTTAGGGTCAGGGTTAGGTTCTGGGTTAGCGTTAGGGATGGGATTAGAGTTAGAGTTATGGTTAAGATTAAGGTTACAGTTAGTGTTAGGGCTGGGATTAGGGTTATGGTTAGTGTTACGGTTACGGTTAGAGTTAGGGCTAGGGTTAAGATAAGAGTTAGCATTAGGTCTAGGGTTAGGGCTAAGGCTAAGGTGACGGTTATGGTTAGGGTTAACGTTAGGGTCAGGGTTAGGTTTTGGGTTACGGTTAAGGTTAGGGTTAGGGTTAGGGTTAGGGTGAGGGTTAGGGTTAGGGTTAGGGTTAGGGTTAGGGTTAGGGTTAGGGAAAGGGTTAGGGTTGGAGTTAGTGTTAGGGTTAGGGTTAGGGTTAGGGTTAGGTTAGTGTTAGGTTTAGTGTTAGGATTAGGGTTGTTATTAGTGTTTTGGTGAGTGTTTGACAAAGGTTAGTGTTTTGGTTGGGGTTGGGGTTAGGGTTCGGATAAGGTTAGGGTTAGCGTAGGAGTTAAGGTAAGATTAAGGGCTAGGCTGATGGTTGGAGTTATGGTTAGGGTTATGGTTATGGTTAGGGTTAGCGTAAGGGTTAGGGTGACGGTTAGGTTTAGGGTCAGGGTAGGGCTAGGGTTAAGTTTAGGGTATGAGTTAGGTTTCCAGTAAGGGTTAGAATCAGGGCTAGGTTTTGTGTTAGGGTTAGGGTTAGCGTTAGGGTTATGCATAGGGTTAGGATTAGGTTTAGGGTTAGGCTAAGGGTGAGTGTTAGAGTTAGGGTTAGCGTTAGGGTTAGGGTTAGGGTTATGGTTAGGGTTAGGGTTTGTGTAAGGCTAAGGTTGAGTGTTAGGGTTAGGGTTTGGGTTAGGGTTAGGGTGAGAGATAGGGTTAGGGATAGGGTTATGGTTAGGGTTAGGTTTAGGGTAACTGTTAAGGTTTGGGTTGGGGTTAGGGTAATTCTTAGGGTTAGTGAGAGGGTAAGGGTATACAAGGGCTAAGGGTTAGCAATCGGGTTAGGGTTAGGGCTAGGGTTATGGTTAAGGTAAGAGTTTGGTAAGGTTTAGGGTTAATGTTAGGTTTAGGGTTACTGTTAAGTTTAGGGTTAGGGTCTGGTTAGGGCTAGGGTTAAGGTTAGTGTCTGAGTTAGGTTTACTATAAGTGTGTAATACTGCTAAATTTAGGGTTATAGATAGGCTAGCGTCGGACGACTAGGGCGGTTAGGAAGTAACTTGAAAAAG
>JAADKT020028234.1:0-11091 GCA_011763395.2 Chrysaora chesapeakei
TAAGGTTAAAAGACTTTCCAAAATAACACACATTTCAGACTGAAAGCAAAGCTAGGTACCCTTACAAAGAGTTTTCAGAAACAATTATATCCATCCGAGAAAAACTTAATGAAACGAAGAATTTATCAATTTATCGTCCAGCTTTAGAGATTTTGATTAAATTCTGTTTAAATTCTTTGGATTTGATTTGATTTTTATTTTGCAAAATTAAATTTAGACTTCGAATTGTTGGTGTATAAAGCATATTATAATAAATGAAAATGTCACAGAATGTCCTTAATTAATAAAACTGTTTCTTTCAGATCAAATCAAAGATGCAATCCACTGATGAAAAACGAGAAAGGTTACAAGCCGAGAAAATAGAAAAACAAAGGCGACATAAGGAACATGCGGAAAAGGTTAGAGAAAGGGCAAGAAGGATAAAAGCAGGAGAAGATGTTGACGAAGGATTAGGAGCTGAGATGGAAACGTATAAAAGTAATTCAGATGGTGAGGAAGGTTTTTAATTTCGATTAGATTGCTCTTTATTACATTTGACAAAGCGTTTAACGCATTTAACGCATTCAACGCTTTGTCGTCAACTTTCCCGTTTAGCGTTGGTGCGAGCTTGTTGTTAAACTGCGGGGTTCCGTGTGCATGCTTGGCCTTGAATTTCGCTTCCGTCTAAAACATTAACTACAACGTTGCCCTAGTTGCGAATGTTCAAAATTGGTTATTTTAAAAGGTTCTAGTTCTAGAATGCTTTTTTGGCAACACAAGCCACGAGTCCATATCGACAGTACAGCTGCCGAAACCTGGCATGTTGCTTACGGTTGATAGATTTTCTTCACTAGCTTCATGGAAATTAAATTGGCAAGTAAGAACTGTAGCTATAACTTGAACAAGGCTATCGTATCCTCGTGTTCTCGCTGACGGCTGTAGAATAGAGGCACTAATGCCAATTAATTATTTCATCATCGAAAATTCGAAAAACAGTGGTGCTTCTTCATCAATTCAAACCTTTGTCTTCTTTATTAGAAAATAAACCCAAATAACCTCTCGCTTTAAAACTACTTGACATTAAGAGTTAATAGCTCAAGACAGCTACTTGAGTTTTGTACAAAAGAATCTGCAGCTTTGAAACCGAAAGATATTGTTCTGAAAGATATTTTAGAAAAGGCCGGGGTGTTTAGATGGTGAAAAGACTTCAGGCTGAGAACAACGTGTAGAAGAAAAGTTCTTATTAACATGCCTTCGGTTTGCTCAAATACTCGATTAAGACCATCTGCTTGTTGAACAATCAAACTTTACACATGATCTAGCTACTTTTTTATCGCATTTTGTAATCGTGGCGCAATTTTTCTACAATGTATCTCTTATTTCATTTAGATGGAGGTGAAGACTCCTGGATCGCAGATGATCGTGAAATAACTACAAAACCATACAGTTCGAAAAGTAAAAGCTCTCATGCGTCATTAGATACAGTGGACAGTGGTTTAGCGAAATTAAAGAATGATGTTGATGATTTTTATAACGCATAGCTAAGTATATCAGAAGAACGTTAGATGATTATTATTATTATTGCTGTTTATAGCTTGTAAATGTTTCGATATTATAGGGTAGTAAACTTTTATACAAATTTCAGACTTTGTCCAAAATTTTTCAATTTTAAGACCTTTTCACACCATTCGTCGCGTTCATCGTTTAGCTAGACAATCCGTTCCCACGGCTTCGACTTGAATTCGAATATCTGATATTGTAGGCCCTGGCCAAACCATCAAACATTTTCGTCAAAAACCTGAAATTTGCTTAACAAGTAATATTTGTTGTTTCGCCACATCACAAAACATTGTTTGCTTAAAGCATAAAATGTTTTGAAGTTTTTTATAAACATTGTCAAGAAAATTCTGCTTGTCAAGAGAGCAATCTCAAATGTCTGACCAACAATGCTTGAACATTTTGCCAGGAACTTACAGCTATCATTTTGCAGAATAAAAGTATTCGCTGTGAAAAAGTTAACAGATGCTACACTTTAGTCACAGGCCTTTACAAGGCAGATGCACGGCACTCCGCGGCCTTGGGTCAAAAATATCACTTTCCTTGTCGGACTGAGTACCCTTAGGCGACACCAAAAGGAAGCGGCCACATGATGAACGGGGCCCCTTTCTTTATGACCTTTAAAGTGCTCTTGCTACATTTTTATAAGTGAACCTTTTTCTAACGAATGTCTTGTGCAATATATTGCGTCCTTGCATTACCACCCATTCGACGCCTGAAGCTTTCTTCCATTGTTTCAGTTCAAGTTCTGCTTTTTCGGGTGGACACCGAGGATTTTTAAAGAGCAAGGAAGGTATTTGGAGAAAAACTATACAAAATAACCCCTAACACCCACATGATCTAGCAATCTCCAATCCAATGACTTTCGTTTGATCTCCCCACAGTGTTTTCAACAAAGTGAGGTTCCTAACGTTTGAATTAGTTGTAAGACGCTACCACCGTATGTTATCATATAAGTGTTTTTCGTTTATTTTGTTAACGCTTTCTTATTTTGAATAAACATAACAATTATGTTGCCTTTTTTAATGCATCTTTACTCATTTTTTAATGTACCTACATTTAATGTAATTCATTTCAAATTGCTTATAAGTTACGGTAATGAAAATATTGTATGAAAAACCTTTTGTAACGGCTTGCTATTATAAGATGTTAAAGCAATTATGATGGATTTTCTTTCCCTTTGGTTGATTTAGATAAAGTTGCGACTTGCGTTTTTGGGGTTTTTTGGTGCCTGCGGCATTTTGCATGCGGCTGGTGCTTTTAAACGGAAAAAGGCTTCATAAAGACATACATTCTGAATTTCACAAGGAATGTGCATGGAGAGGGCTTTGTGGCGCAAGAAAACGAAGCAGGAAAGACTTTTTTTGGAAAATGGTAGATATCCGGAGTAAGGGAATCCTCTCAGCGTGCAAAGACCTTGATCACAGTCGCTTTAGGACAGTTACACGTTTTTTTATAAGGAACCTTTGGTCTGAGTTGAGGCTGGAGTTACTTAATTTTTCAACAAAATGAGGCTGAAAGTTCCTTATACTGTTCCTTGTCGTGGGATATGTATAAATACTAATTTTTACAGCAAATTCATAGAAACTATTCATCATTTCTAACTTAAAGTATAAATGGAGCATTTTGGGGAAGAACGATGGGAAATATATTGTAGTTCTGTTCCTTTTCGTACAATCCGTCTTGTTCTTTAAAAAAGAGTTTCTTGTTTTTCATCCGAGCCTCGACAGTTCCTTAAAGTTCCTTAATTTTCTGGAAATTTTCAGCCTCGAGTTCCTTATAAAGGTGTTTCTTATAAAAAAAATCGTGAATAATAGATGAAGAAGAGGAGAAAAGGAATCCGTGACAAAAAATATTAAAATTATCCGCAGAAACTCATAAAACAAGATGCAAGTGACTAACAAAAGGAAAATACTGTACGTGATTAAATACCTCCTAGAGCAGATGAACTGGCACTTAAACCTTTCTTTCACTTTATTTCCCATCAAACGTGAATTTGATGTAAAATTTGCTACAATAACTCTCCCGAAACGACCGCGATTCTATTCTGGCCCTTCCATTTCCAGGTAGAGAGTATTCCCTTAGTCGAAATGTCTACCATTTTCCAGAAAAATGTCGCGCCGACCCAGACCTATTTGAAAAGGTCTATTGTCCATTTTGACTCCCTGTATAATTGGCCCAATCGTGTAATCGTGTTATTTGTCTTCTTGTTGACGTTGACTTGGTGGATTAAGCGCGGCAAATTTTGTACTTTGAGATCAAGTTTTTATCTCAAACTTTTACAACTTCAGAAGACACAAATGAACATCATATTAAAATTATGAATAAACAGAAGCACAAAGAAACACTTTATTGTATCAATGGCGTCATCTGAGTTGGCAATCACTGATGTTTTCCCGATGAGAAAGAGGAGAGCGACTGGCCTAACCAAACCGAAGACAGCGAAGCCCCAAACGATAATTTCAGAAGAAAAGCTTGGTGAAAAATCCACGGAAGCATGCTCAAAAACTCCTGGTAAATCTATACAAACCCCACCTGGTAAACAACCACTGAAAACACCAACAAGGCAGCAGTTTCCAAATGCAATTGGTTTGTATTGTTTGTTGAACAAATGGATATAAATTAATTTTAAAAATCAAGTGGACTAACACATCTTACCCTACCTAATGACTGTTTTGTTTCAGGGATTCATCCTCAAGGTAACAGGTAAACTCGCCACAGCTTAAACCCAAACTGGAATCCTTGCCAGCCTGCAGAGTATGGCTCTTGCACACCCAAGATTAACAATAGAACAATAGGATAGAAGAATAGAAAGAAGCTCTTGCATACCTGAGATCTCATTGAAAACTGCCATACTCTGCATACTGGAATCCTTGCACATCATTTTTTTCCAAACAATAGGGCCGTTCTTCTGTTAGCCAAAATTGCACATCAAAGTTCTTTGGTGCATACAACAAAGTTTCTAACAACCAGGCCCAATTATATACCAACTTGCCACAGTATCGCTGCAGAAGCCAAGTCTAACTCAGATTCAATGTGATCCATAATAAGAGTTCAAGGGCAGGGCCCCAATAGATCATTTAGGTAAACAGCTGACCAGAATGAAAATTTTTTGAAATCATCAAGTTTTCCATGTGAAAATGATATATTAAAGCACCCAAAATTAAGTCTAGGTGCTAAGTTTCACTGTCTTATTGCTTTGTTCTTAATTTTATGAGCATTCAAAGTGCCTGATTCCACAAAGGCTTTGACCGCAAAAAAAGAAGTTGGTCAAATTTTTTACCCCAATTGATCTACTGTAAGCCCTTATGCAATCATAAACTTTAAATGCTTGTGAATACAAACACTGAGATAGTAAAACTTTGCACTTAGACTAAACTTGGGTGCCTTATACAATTTTCACACATAAAACTTGATATCTTGTGGTTATGTAAAATTTCAGTGGGGTTTTCTGTTTACCAAAATGATCTAAAATTTCTAAATTTTGATTTTCAAACTGAGGCAAGTTCACCACCAAGGTGCGGAGAGTTCTTAGCTTCACTGGATCTGTGTGTCACAAACACTGGTTATTTTAGTTGTTTGCCAGTACCCAGGAACACACAACTCCTACTTCTGGCTAGTGTGGCTAATAAATTTTGAGATTTCATTTACTCTGTCGTAAATGTTTTTGGAATATCAATGCCAGGGTAACCTCTTCACTGGCACTAGGGGTGGTCACTGCCTGAGATTTTTTAAGTCCTCATTGGTTCTTTAATGTCCCCATTAATTTTGGAACTGGCCCCCAATTTTACATTATCATCCAAGTCACAGAGAGCAAGGTTTTTACACCTTGTAATTTGTACTCTGTGGCCTGGACTTGAATAAGAACCTTTAATAGAAATGCCTTTAGTACAAATGGCGCATGTGATAGCTACTTATTTAGGGATCTTTAAGTTTCCTAAGGTGTTTCTTCGTCTGTTAAATTAGATATGGTTTTAATTGTAGGACGCTTGAGGAAAACTCCAAGAAGAATAGCAGAATGGGGTCGTGAATTTGATGCTGATTCTGGTCCAGAGATAACATGGGACAATAACTCTCCAAGCCCAACAAAAATATTGCAAAGTAAGCTTATGTACAGTGTGTGCTTGAATCAAAAACTACTCCTTACTGATATTATACAAGAAAATTTCATACACTAGAAATGCAGTGCTTTTTCTCTTTCCTACACTATGAACTTGACTTCTTTTGATCTTCAGAAAAACCAAATGGTATCAGGACTGGAAAAACTGCTGAGGAAATAGCAGTTCTAATCAGAAAACTGAGCAAAGGAAAGGTAAAAGATCTTTGTATTCTATGCCACCCCTATGTTTATAATAATATCAATAGAAGTGGTCCAAGGCAAGATCCCTGTGGCACTCTCTGCATTTTTTAAAATTTATTTTTAGTATAACACCAGTGACTTAACATTTAGTAGTGGTATGTTTAAGACATCAGTTTTTTGCAGTTCTCTTAGACCAATATGTTTGGATTCGAAATATTAAACCCCTTAACTGAAAAAAAAAATTTCTGTTGAAGTAGTATTTGTTTAACTGCAGAGTTGCTTCTTCTGACTTAACGTTCACTCACACACATACTAACTCTGTACAAATATTTTCCTACTTATATATAAAATATCAAATAATCTAGAAAGTTCACATTCTAGGCGTTCAAAGTTCAGGTCTATATATAGCATTCTTTTATGCTATGTCATTATTAATAAAGTAATTATCATTGTTCACAAGTTATTGTTCTGGAATTCTTAAATAATCTCAAAAGTGTTCTAGAATGTTCTCGATGCTTCTGAATGTTCTAAATATAAAATCGATTTTCCAGAATGTTCTTACGGCAAGAGTGCCTAATTTCAACAATACCAGGTTAATACAGTACTAATATTATGAAAAGAATAACTAGAAGCTTGAAAATTTTTTAGATAACAAGCAATAGATGACAAAATTATTTGCTATAGACTAGATATTTGGCAAATTGTGTGCTTCTTCGGATATATATTCACGACAATATTGTTATTTCACTCCTATTCGATCCTGCCAATTTTTTCACCTAGAATTGTCCTCCAGTGAAGACTGAAAGTTCAAATCTTTTGGATTTGTGGATGCAGAGAGAAGATGGCATGAGTTGCCACAATAACAAAAAATCTCCTAAAAGAACTCGTTTGCAGAGAAGATCTGCTTTGGAAAGAATGAAAGATAGAGAATCAAGAGGCCAAAGGTACAGAATTAATACTTTAAAGAAGACTATGTGCTGCGAGCCATAAATAATTGGCATAAGTTGGAGCTTTAGGCCCTGGCCAAACGACCAAACATTGTACATATTTCAATGATTCAATGATTTGAAGTGACATTTGCTTGTCAAAACACAATGTTCAACCATTTGGCCACAACATCACAAAACATTGCCTGTCAAACATTTTTTTGATGATACAGCCATAGAATGTTTTCGAAGTTGCTCAAGGACTTCTGCTTGTCAAGGAATGTTTTGCCATGTGGCCAAATGGTCAAACAATGCTCATTAGGCAAAATGTTTGACTAACAATGCTTGATCATTTGGCCAGGACCATAACATTTTGCATGAAGTCAAACATTTTTACCTATCAGTTTGTCTAAAAAACTATAGCAACTTATCTCTATTTAACATTTCTTTGAATGGAAGATCTGTAGGGTAAGTAAGCAAGTTGAATTTCAAGAGAAAATTGTATGCTGCAGTGACTTCTTATAGGTACCTTGAAAAATACATTTTTGAAGTCTCAACTTGTATTCCAATGATCTACTATCTATATTCAGTCAGATAAAAATACACTAGGCTGGGTCAAGCTTGTTGATATCATTTTTGAATGTTTGATTTTGCACATGTAAGCATTATTTTTCGCACTCACAAAATGCAAAGCAAATTTGAAGTTCTAAAAATAGATTTTTATTACGTCACACAAGCGCCCTCCTGATGCAGATCGAAAATTATATAGACGTTTACTGAATCGTTCATTATTAATAATAGTTTTCAAGTTTTGTAATGTCAAGCACGTTATCGAATATAGATTTTCATACGTCAATTTTCTAAAATAGAATTTAAAATAAAATTACTTTTATTTTGTAGAATAACAAGAAAACGACGCCACAACACAAGCATTAATGGACTGAAATTCCACGAAGAATTATCAAAATTTATACAAAATATGAATGGCAACGGTAAACAGCAATTTGATTTTGAATTTGTTCTTTGAAACTTGTTCTTTGAAGTCGTCCCAAAATGCAATGCACGTTTTTTATAAGGAGCATCTTTGAAAGGAACTCGAGGCTGAAAAATTAAAGAATTTAATTAAGGAACTCTAATAAGGAATTATCGAGGCTCGGATGAAAAACTAAATAAAAAGTAACTTTTTAATGACTGAATAACTTTTTCAAGAACAAAACGGTTTATACAAACAAATAACAGAATAACAACATATTTCCTATCATAGCTACTTCCCCAACAGCTGCCATTTATTTATATTAAATTAAAGTTAGAAAGTGAGGCAAGTTTAAATGATTTTCTTTAAAAATAAGGAGAGATTAGCTTTAAAAGTTTAATTGTGGAGCTTTCAACCTTATTTTGTTTTTCCACGCCAATGTAATTTGATGATCGAAACAATTGTTGAAATCTGAATATTATTTGCAAGAAGAGAAGTCAGTTGGCTTTCACCTCTTTGGTACACCAATCCCCCAATTACTGCAACGCCTGAAGGATTGTCATATCCGTAGCTGGAAGGTCACACCTTATTGCGAGAGTGGTAGTTGTTCTGTTGACAATAATGGAGGCACTGGAATGGCAGCATCTCGCATTAGTTTCTCAACTGTGGTCTACTACATTTAACAACCACCTACAGAAATGTATAGCCATTTTACGGCGAATATCAACTCATCTTAAAAACGTACCAAACCATATTCTGTTCGCCAAAATACTTCTGAAAACCCATTTGCAACATTCATAAAAATTAACCCTTATTCAAACTGTTTTTTCAGCTGAGCGATGCTCTTCAACAACGTATACTGATAAACAAAGGTAGGCACATTTCGTACAATCATTGTATATCTCCTAAACCTATTTCATTGTAATTTTTTTAATTTTCTGGACTTTCCGCTAAATAACACTAGACATATGTCTTATCTATAGCATTTATATACGATTAAAGGTAAGCAGCTTAAATCTAAAATCACATGAAGATGAATTTAATCACATTATAAGTCCATTATTTTTCCTGTATGTAGATTTCAAGGTCTCCTTGCAGATTCCGTCTTTATCTCTCTGAAAACATCTGATTATACACCATCGAGGTTCCCTAAACTCACCGAGTCTTTTTTGAAAGTTACGAGTGAATAATTGCTATGTAACGACCACAATCTGTCTAGGACAGTCAAGGTGTGGTATTTTAAAACATTTCTCCAAGCGAGCATGTTCCCGGAACCCCCTGTTCTGCCCCCTTGTCTTTGCTAGCTCTAAACCACTGTTCGCATGCAAGTTAAAACAGTTACAAACACAGTATTTGCGTTACTGTAGCCTGTGTTCCAGACCCCTTCAAATAAAATGAAAGGGTCTGGAACACGGGCTACGTTACGGCTGTTAAGTTAGACTCATTACATAAGTCCCCCTCTTCGCAAACAGCAACGGCAGTCTTTAGCAACAGCAACAACTATTTACTTACAAAAGTTGAATTGGATGGCCTAATGCTCAGAGTGGTCCTGAGCAACCTATCTGTTGTGTATTGGTATAACACAATACTATCGAAATAAGGAGCGAAAACTACGACTCATGGAATAAGTCTATTGTTAAGTTGAAATTGCACTCAGCATGTTCCCCCTAATCTATTTCCATACGACTATGAACCTATATCAATACTCCAAAGGTTTTTTGAGGACTGCCTGATTATACTATCTTTCCTTTCTGCCAAAAGTCATGGGCATCTGAAGAGGCCCAGCCGGTCTACAAAATCGCAGTCGTTCCTTCTGCGTTTACACCCCCGACAAGTATTTTAAATTTGCGCCCCTGAACTAAATCCCATTATTTTCCCCAAGCTTGATATTGCAGTGTTGTGGAAAATATCTGCCCCAGTTGTTATCAGACTATTGTTTTTTGTAGCTTAAAAAGTGACGAATGTCAACCTGAAAATGCGACTGAAATAGCACCACCAGCAGATGTGGACAAAGATGACTTGGATGACTTTTTCATGGACGATGATGATAATGAACTTGCTGGAATCCCTGAAGAGAGTTTGTCTTGGGTGAAAAATAATGTCAAGACAGACACCAAACTCGGTGTAAACGATAGAGTAGAAGTCAAGTATGGCAGAGGAATTGTCGCAAATGATGTAAAATGTGGTACAAATCAAACGCAACCTGTCTCAAATGAAATTAAAGCTGGCACAAATAAGAATAATGGTGTCGTTATGAATGCTGAGAGAATTGGCACGAAGGATAGGGAAATTGGCACAAATCGTAACAGAGTTGGAACAAATCAAAAAGGAAATGTCGCGAATGTGAAAAAGGCTGGTGCAAATGCAATTGCAAGTGTAAGTGTTGAAAACAGAGTTGGCACAAACAATAGAGGAGTTGTCACAAGTTGTACAAGAGTTGCAAATAGAAATGAAGTTGCTGAAAATGACATACGAGCTGGTACAAATCAAATTAATGTCACTAGTGGTATCAGAGCTGGTACAAATAGAATAAACAATGCCAAAAGTGACAATAAGTTTTCAGCAAGAAATGAACTAAATTATTTATATGATAAAGACTTAACAAAAACTGGAAGTAAAATTGTCACGGGAAACAAGTTAATTAATCCAAACGTTAATTTACAAGCTACGATTAATTATGAGACCAAGTCAAAAGGCAATTTGGTTGTCCAAAATGGCAAAGAGGCTGGCACAAGCAATGTAGGGTTTGTCACAAAAGCAAGCAAACCTGCATCTTGTGACAAGAAAGTTGTCCCTATTGATAAAAAAGTTGGTGCAAATGACAAAGTGCCAGTAAGAACTGTTGATGATTGTGCCGACATCATTGACCAGCTGGATGATTATGATGATGAAATGATTTCGTTTGCTATAGGAGATATTGCAGATGTCGGTAACCAAGATCAGGAAAACTCGAAGACTGCAAATACCAAGGTAGAAAACAATATTGATGATTGCGAAGAAGACTTTTTGTCTGATTTTGGCGATGATGATGATTTTGAAATTCAATTCAATCCTAAAATTGTACAACAAAAATCTGGCAACAAATTACTTGATGGACAGAAAATAAATGTGAACAGACCCGGTATTTCTGAAAGTCCAATGATTTCCACTAAACCGGGTTTTTGTTCAAAGAATAATGATCCCGGATTGATCAGCGATGATTTATTACTTGATGATGATGATTTTGATTTGATTGATGATCTCGATATGAATGTGCCTGCGGAAGTAAGAAAGAATGAACACGTGGCTGATCCGATATGCGATATAGGAGATGATTTCCCAGAAGACAGTTTTTGTTTGGATGACGTCAATGATAT
>JAADKT020028345.1:0-11081 GCA_011763395.2 Chrysaora chesapeakei
AATAATTGACTTCCCAGAACAATATTAAATAAAAATATGTTAAATGAAATCAATGAGCGTAATATGGTTGTGAGAAAATGTTTACAAATAGCATATAAAAAGTAATTAATTGTAATTAATGTTCGATACGTATACAGAAGTACTTAGGTATTAAATGAACGTGTATGTGGAAATGCATTTTGGATCATACAAGTTATTTTAAATAAGATCGGAGTACCTAAAGCTACGTTTGTGAGACACTTAAATAAAAAGCCTATTTTAATAGTCTATTTACAGTCTATTGTGATAGTTTCCACGAAAAATTATAGAAAATTCAAAAGTAAAAAATGTCTCTGAATTAAAATACGCTTTGGGTTAAAATGCGACATTAATATCTTCAAGTAAATTGTAGTAAATGTGGCAAGACGATAATATTATGAAAACATCCTAAGCTCTTGAACAAAGAAAGCAATAAGCAACACCATCCATGTTGTCGCTTCAACCTTGCATGAAATGACACAACAACAATCCAATTTGGCTGGCAATGCTGTATCAAACTCGCTAAATGATTTTTATAAACACAACATTAATTTCGCGTTGCTTCAATATTGCACTCAATAGCATCGCATTAGTTTCAGCTATGTTGTAACTGCTTAAGATCATGTGTATTAATGTTGATCACACAGAGCATTGCTTCAATATTGCATGCAATAGATGTTGCAGCCGTTTTATTCAACTGTTGGTTAAGTGATAAATAACACCAATTTTGTGAAGCTTCAATATTGCATGCAATAATAAAGGAACGGTCTCACCTATGTTGCATCTGTTTCATTCAACTTTTTTTCAGATGATGTTTTAGGTAGAAGTTCAACTTTTACTTCAGCCTTTTCATCTTCATCTTTATTGACGTCTGTTTGATTCGTATTCTCATCAGTAGATGAAATATCTAACGAGAAAAAAAAGTAGTTTATATAAAATGAAACATCCGAATGGACGCCAAGAGGAGTTACAGGACGGAGGGGAAGGCCGAGGAAAAGATGGAGGAATGATATAGAAGTGAAATGTGGTGTCGCCTGGATGCAAATTGGCATGAATAACTCCTGCTGATGATGTTGATGGTGATGAAGATGATGGTGATGATGGTGATGATGATATAAAATAAACGAAAGGTCGGTGAAAGAGCTAAGTTAACTAAGAGACAACATGCAGGATATTAACTATCCCAGAAGGGCAAGGAGATCATGTTAGCAAGAGTTTATACAAAGATGCAGGTTGAAATTCACCAATCAGAAAGGCGATGATTACTTAATCATTTATGCTTAACGAAAGAGGGTACCTGGCTGATTGAGTTGCTCCTGTTCGTCATTGTTCACTGCTGGATCACCTTGCTCATGTTGTGAGCTTTCTTTCCTTTATGATTAAAATGATAATAATGATAAATGAGCCTATTTTCCTAAGTATATAAATAAAGACAAGAGCAAAAGATCCGAACCATCCGGTAACAGATCCAAATGGATCCGCTTTTCTAGCGTACCCAAAAAGAAACGATCCGGTTGCAAAAAGGAACGGATCCATGTGTATCCGCATAAACGGAAAGCCTATCGGATCGTTCCTGTGCTAACGGGTCTTGAAACGTGCCTACTCGATTTATAGAAGCTCTAATAAGTCATCAGATCTTTATAGGAAATACATTACGTAGATTTCGTCCCAGTTATCACCCGTTAAAATGAGGTTACGGCCAACCCGAGACAGCTCAACCCTCTTCTAAAAAAGAAACTAATTCTGATAGAAAACAAGTAAAAAGGAAAGGACATGTCCAAAATATTTTTGATTGGATCAGACATATCTTAAAATACAGAAAGAAAGACGTTCCTGACCTTTTGTTTCTTTTGATAAAACAAACGATCGCAATGATAGCCAAAGTTACAATTAGAACTGAAGCTGTTAAAGAGAGGCCAACTGCAAGAGCGATTTTTCTCCAAGGTTTCCTCTAGAAAAATCAAAAAGAAATTTTATTAAATTCATTTTAGGGGCAGATGCACCCATTATTTTGTAATTGATATCAATGATGAATTTCAAAAAGTATTAAAGATGGCTTACCGTCGGAGGAGGAGCAGTTGTTGGAGGGGGAATGTAGGGTGGTGGAGGGGGGCAAAGTTTTGGAGAATGATGAGACACAAATGGATCTTCATCTGAGTAAAGAAAAAAACTTGTTAATCATCTTATCAATCAATCAATCAATCAATCAATCAACCACTTAAGAAATCAATGAATTAATGAATCAATAACACAGTCACTTCTTCAATCATTATTTTGAATCAGCTAATCAACAAGGATCAATCAAGGAACCAGTTATGTAATCATTCAATCATACAATCAATCAATCAATCAATTAATCAATAACTCAACCACTCAATCAGTAAATTCAATCACCTAATTAAAGATGATTAATCAATGAAGCAATCATTCAATCATCCAATCAATCATTTCAATCAGTTGATCAATCAACTACTTGTCAGTCAATCAGTCAATCAATCATTCATAATCAATCAAATCAGCAAACCAAGTAAAAACAAAGCAAATAAAACCAATGAAATGAGGAATGAATGATTGACCAGCTGATCAATATAATGACATATCACTTACAGGTGATTAATCAATCCAGCAATCAGTTGTCAATCACTCAATCATTCGATCACAAAATCAGCAATAAAACATCTTAAAAATATGAGAAATCCACAAACCATTGTAAGACCCATTTACTCTGAATATCAAACAAGATGAAGCTTCTATTGTCAAATTTTTTCTCAAATTTTTACAAATTATTTCCACTTTCAATAATTTTCCTTCTTGCAGTTTCCAATCTGAGAAATTTCTTGACTCAAACTAAGAAAAAAGGAACAAATTAAAGTAAATCAGATTTTCAGAAACATGTTTGGTTCGTTCAAAAAGATAAAAAAAATTGATCTTTAAAAACTTTATCTTGGAATAAGCATTTGGGATTACCTTAAGATAGTGAGAAACTGATCCACTGGAATTATTTCTTTCCATTTTTATTCCAATAATTTCAGCACAACTATTTTCAAAAGCCAATCTTTCTTTCCCATATCTTGTGAAAAAATAAATTCTTCTTGGAAAACACCAGATATCAGGATTATTCAAAAGTGATGAACTGTTTGAAGTTTTACTGTAATTTAATTCTGTTTGCATTTCATCAGCTTTGGTAAATGTGTGGATTTCTCCAGATGAATTCAATGTGAAGAGACAAGCTACAACAGAAATATGCAACAATGAAAAAATTAAGAATATAAGTTATACTGATGGGTTCGGCAGTGACAGCTATAACATCGATAATGGCAATGATGATGATGATGATGTTGATAACGATGTTGATTATGAAGATGGTAATGATGAGCATGATCATGATCATGATCATGATGATGATGATGACGAGGACAGTGATGATGCCGGTCTTGATGATGGTGATGATAATATGTGATGTTTGCAATGATTCCGACAATTGTGATCATGGTGTTGATAATGATTACAACAATGATTGTGATGATGATGATGATGATGATGGTGGTGATGATGATGACCTAGTCTGCAGTGTATGGCATTTCTCGTCGAGATCTCTAAAGCATCCAGAAGCACTTTTCTATTGTTCTTTCTATTGTTCTATTGTTTATCTTGTGCATGCACGCACCACACACCTCAGACTTCATGATGATTATGATGTTGGTGATGATTCTGATGATGGGGATCGTTGTGGTGATGATGATGACAATGATTGTAATCATAATGATGTTGACCAAGCATAGAATGGTGATGCAGATAATGATGATGCCAATAATGATGATTATGATGCTGATAACAACCATGAAAAGAACATCATAAAAATAACAAACAAAAAACATCAAACTTACTTTCATGTTTTGCATGTCCATCTTTTCCATATAAAACATCTTTTGAATTAAGACATCCAGTAAAAAGTGAATAAAAATACGGCTTTGTCTTTTTGCATTCACATTTACAACAATGATAAGTTATATTAGATGATGATGATGCAGATCCTACATAGCAATTTGCACCTAAATTTGTGCATGTTGCATGTCGATAGCAACCTCCAGGGTTTGTGAAAACATCTGGAACCACAAGACTCCTCTCAATCACGAATTTTGCATTTGAAAAGTAGAAGAAGTATGGAAAAGTCAATAATATTAACTTCCACACCATTTTGCAAATGATTTGAAATCAACAACATGCAAAACAACATAAAACTTTGCTTTTGGGCCTAAATGTTCTCAGTCGATTGAATTGAATTGATCTGTTGTTGTTGTTGCAAGCAATAGAAAGGTTTGATTGGAAAGGAGGGTCTCCGCAAATCGTACCCTTATTTTCTGTGGACAAAATGTAGAGCGTAACTTTGGTACTATTTGCAAGGATGGAAGGGGTTGAACAACTGACAGTGTATTCCGGTAGAGTTTGGGTTTTGGTCCCCCTGCCCACTGTGACCCAATTTAACGGTTATATGCATGTAGTGTACCCCCACTGAGACAATAATACGGGTTAGTTGCTTGAAAGTTAGACTAGCTTTGAACAAAGATCTCTGAGAACACACTGTCGTAAGCTAGACTACTTTAGTACTTCGACTGTAAAAAAAGGTCCAAGGGATCTGAACAATAATAGTGTACGCATGAGAGTTGCAAATGGAATATAGCATGGAGAAATGGGCTTGCAAATTACGAACTGTGAAAAACGGTTGGTAGATCCAGAAAGGGTTTTAACTGAAAAAACCCATACGTTAAGGCATATATACTGTAACTGAGACATATACCATGTAAAGACACGTTTATATAGGGAACTGAGTTGTTAGCACCTTCGCCGAAGCCCCTCAAAATCACCCAGAAGAGGAAGAACATAGGCACGGAAAGGGTGCAAAATAAAAATGAAAAATATATGAATAAACCAATGAATTCATATTTACATTCATGTCTTCTTTTCTATTTGATTTCAATAAGTTTTTCATTTCTTTTTGGTTTCCATTTCATCAATTTTGCATAAGATTTCAGAAGTTGTTTCCAATATTCACGAATGTCACGTAGTCGTAGATTCGAGAGAATGAACTGTCTTCCCCTGAAAGGTACAATTATTGATCTGCTAAGTCTTTTATAAAGTGCTGTATTTAAAAATAAGATTTTAAAGCAAGCCCCCTAGCAGTTAGACCCTGGGCAAACGATCAAACATTGTTTGATAAACATTTGAAATTTGCTTATCAAGCAAAAAGATTGATCCTTTGACCAAGTCCACAAACATCGCTCGTCCAACATTTTTTGTTTGCGCGAAGCAAAAAAGTTTTCGAACATTTTCAAACACATCAAGCCACAAATTTTGCTTATCTTTGCTTGTCAAACAATGTTTGGTCGTTTTGCCGCCTTTCCAACATCGTCTGTCTAACATTTCTTTTGTTATTGTCAAACTTAAACAACTTGTAACATTTCGGCACCTAGCAACATCTCTAAGCAACAAGGCATTCGTTCTTGCTCATGTTTAAAACAGCAATGTTTTTGGATGTGGCCAAACTAGAAACATTTATTTTAAAGCAACAATGTTTGACCAACAATGTTTGATTGTTTTGCCAGGACCTTAGGGAGGTCCTATCGCCATTGTCGTGCGTGAAATGGTTTCTGGACTAACTCGTGATGTCGTGATGGACTTCGTTGGAACGAAATGGCTTACCTCTTAGCAATGTCTCTGACAATTTCATCATTAGCTTGAGCAAATTCGATAAGATCCCTGTTGGAAAAATTATATGAATCATCCGTTACCCAACGGAGGTTACTTTAGCTAGTTTTTTAAGGTACGAACGTTCAAAACTGCTAAGAGACTTTTATGACACTCATCTGAGTATAAAACGTCACAAACAGGCCAACAATTATCCAAGTCTTAATCCCCTTAAAAAAATCTCAGACTTATCCTGAGTCCCAGTTAGCGCTGCCAGCAGCTTATTGTCTGCCGATCTCTAATGTCAAGCAGTTACACAGTAGTCTTATGGAATCCTATCTTAGATTTGGCAGTATGAGGTATTGGGAATCTAATTCTAGTATGGGGAAATGCTGGTGAGGCCTACGTGAGGAAACTGCAAAAGTTGCAAAATCGTGTGCTTCGTACATCGGCTAGTCAAAGATGTTTCTTTTTCACGACAGCAAGCCTTTTGTATAATCGAGACTTGTGTTATAAGTCTGCGCTGACCTCACGCTGATAATTACCCGTACCCAATTCTGTCTATAACTGTTTATAGAGAGGAATAATTTATCGCGAATTCTGGGTTGTCAAGCAAGTACTGTCTTACGAGAGGTTATCTAGAAGTTCATTGAAACAGACACTCACCTGACTTCAGAGAGATCAGTGGACACAGGGATATAATGTACCCAAGGTTTTAAAGCCGGATAGAAGAATTCAATCCATTCATCGCCAACGTGAAACACGAGTGAATCGCATAAAAACAAATGCTTGAAACGAAAACTTGCTGCAACGCCACGGAAATTGAAAAGATACCTACAAAACCGAAAGAAAAGAAAATTCTTAAAGAGAGAGTTTAATTTGATAGAGAGGGTGGGCTTAATATAGAGAGATAGGCTTATTAGAGAAAGAAAGAGGGGCTTAACAGAGATAAGAGGGCTTAATAGAGCACGGGGTTTGATAGAGAGAGAGCTTACTGAAAGAGAGGTTCCATAAACAGAGGGGTTTGATAGGGATAGAAGGCTTAATAGAGACAGGTGAGGACAATGGAAAGAGAGGGACTCAAAAGAGAGAGAGGGGTTTGATAGAGATAGGGGGGCTTGATAGAGGGGCTAAATAGAGAGAGAAGTTTAAAAGAAAGGGGATTTAAGCCAGAGAGAGGGGGCTGCATACAGAAAGAGGGTCTTGAGAGAGAAACGGGTTTAATAGAGAAAGAAGGCCTTGGTAGAAAGAGAGGAACAAAAAAGAGAGAGAGAGGGCATAATTGAGAGAAAGAGAAGCTCAATGTAGTGAGGGGCTTACTGGAGCTTTAAAGGTAGATAAAAATGAAATATCTTATCTCTTACTTGTATTTGCAATGATCCTCCAATGGAATTTCTTTAGCTGGTGGTGCATGGAGTGTATCCTTATAATAAATAAATTGGCATCATTATATGACCAGGAGTTTGAATGATTAAGAAGACATACCTTTTCAATATCATGGTAACTCGTTATTATAACTTGTACTTAATGAATATGCTTACAGCGTCAGATTTCCAAGCTTGATTCTTTGTATATTGTGCATCAGCTAAATCAGGATATTTTCTTGATAGTAGAATGAGTGGGTCTCTTTCGTCACTGGTCCTAAAAGAAAAGATGCATATTTATTTGATACTATAACAACTCGATTTATCCAGTACTCTACCTTAGATTACTTTATTCTAGTATCTTTTATGTGGATACATTCATCGTTACCTCAAATACAAGGTAAGCATTTGCCCTTACTAAATATCGACAATCTTAAGTCTCAACTGTTTCCCAGGCTGAGATCATACCTACAGCTTTTGGAATACTCTTACTCTAATTATGTCTTGCTATCTTATTGAAAATTGCCAGTTTCAAAGCTTTACAGGTGTAAACATAGGCTACATTTACGCTACTTAGCTCTGTTCTGGTCCGTTGCTGCATGCTTTCTGTCACTATTTGTTTTTTTTGCAACAAAGTTGCGATTGATATTTTGATGCATGAATAACATTCAAAAAATGCAAAACAAAAGGAAAAGGCCTTGCTTTCTTATATAACTAAACACCACTTGCTTACCTTGAACCCCTAAAGAAAGCTTTCTTCTCCTTTTTATCCCATGGCCATTCCCTAGCTGATCTAGAATACAATTGAGCAGAATAATAGGCCTTGACAAAACAATCAAACGTTGTTGGACAAACCTTTGAGATTTGCTTCACAAGTTATGTTTGGCCGTTTGGTTTCGTCGCAAAACATTGTTTGAACAGAAGAATTTACTGCGACGCCTTTGAAAAACAGTTTTGCTTGCCACAAGTAAAAAATGTTGAGGAGCAATGTTTTGCGACGTGGGCAAACAGTCAAACCTTTTGTCTGACGAGCAAATGGCAAATGTTTGACCAGCATTGCTTGATTGTTAGGGCATAACCTTACTCATCAATAAATTGCATTCATAAAGATTTGTATTTTAAAGATTTGATTCATGTTGATGGGTCAGAATAATCATTCTGCTAAGTTTTCAGTTGCAGCTGCAAGTAGGATTTCCATTTGCAAATGAAACAAAACCCAAAAAGTGAACTCCTGAATCGCAGGAGACAGAATTCTGCGCTTCTAGCTACATGAAAACTTTGCCAGTGTCATGGGAGTTCAGACAAGTTAAAGTCTAGTGGCTTTAATATCTTGCAATCAATCTTACTTCTGATTCAAAATGCGACTACGACATTTCTAGGGTGTTCTATTGCCGGCAACGCAAAAGGAAAGGAAAATCGAGCGTCTTACTTGGATATTTTGTCAACTTGAATATCCCATCGACCTAAACCAGTTGGGTAAATTGGCCAAACTGCTGGCCCTCCTTCCCAAAATGTCCAAGCCGGGTACATGATGTCTTTTTCATCTCCAGTCTAAAAGAAATATTCCAAAAAGTAATAAGAAAAGACAACCCAAACATGTTTCCATTATGGACATCTGCGTGAAGCAACTAGCATCTTACATCCCCAGCCAATTCTCTTGGGTTCATGATCTCCCGAAAAAAGCGACAACCTTCTAGAATTCCATCTTCTGAATATATTAGCACTTATCAATGATTTTTTCGACTTAGATTAGATAGATGATAATCACCCTTCATCACGACAGACCTTCAATATTCGTCAGGGCAACGTTTCGGGAGAGCTCCGTCTTCTACAGACCCAAGAAACCATTCTTCAGGAAACTCAGGCCATGGGTAACCATTAAGAAGCAAGCCGCTGAGATGTTTAGCGAACGGCAGTCAGTGGGAATCTTCAAGGCAGAGCTTCACAGTAACATTGTTCAAGGCAGAGCTAAAACTGCAACATTTCAGAATTTGTTTACAGGGATTAACTCTACTTATAACATACCTTACTGAACGACAAAACAGGAATCAGATTATCATAAAATGGAACCTGAAAAAAAGATGAATAAGCAACAGTTTTTTCAGAGAATGAGATTTATCAAAACCTTCTTCTCAAGTTTTTTTTAATAATTTAATCAACAAACATGGATATTACTTGGTGCATTCTATATTCCATTAAAGACAAAGGAAAGTCAATGAAAATAATTACCTTTGGCCAGTCATGTGTATTAATAACAAATTCCATGTCAGGAAGTTTTTTGATGATTTCCAAGATGAAATGTTCATTTCCGCTACATCTGTACAATATATAAGATAACTTTTAGAAAGATAGTAGAGATTAGCAATCGAATCGAATCAAATCAAATCAAGTCAAACAAATCATTCAAATCAAATCAAATCAAAATCAAATCAAATCAAATCAAATCAAATCATACCTTGCTGGAAATATACAATCCTTTTGTCTATATAATCTATGATTAATGATTTGATAATGTTCTCCTGCTCGTCTGCTCAATGCATCATCAAAATCACTTTTCTCGATTCCTCCTTTATCTTTCCAAATCTTCAAGTCTTTTTCTATTTGCTTTTTGAAACAACCAATCTTCTCATTGGGGCATTCTTTATACTCTGAAACTGCTGTGTTGATTTTTTCAATATACTGTTTCCAGCTATCTGAAAATTGACAAATGGAGTGAGTTAGTCAACTGTAGGGAAAGGCTCCTATATTTGCCCCTAAGAAATCTTTAATGGCTGGGTTCCATATCACCAGGGAGGACAATATGGGGGTGCTTACAATGTGAACCAGTGAAGACATTGGCTTAAAAAACATGCTCCATATCAACACTGTGCACTGAAATCAAGGAATATTTGAGAATTTTCCTGTGTGTCCCCATTGTGCTTGTTGCTTACGATTATATGTATGGGAGCATGAATAACACCTTCACAACAGGGACACCATGCAGAAATGTGGATCCAGAATTGATGCCCCAACAGGGACACTTACGATGACTGTATATGGAAACAAGGAATAAACCTCTTCTGACTTGCATCCCTGATGACCTAGGATGACCCAGAAAAAGGACCACACAGTCTTTGTACAGGTATCAGGTCGATTCACCCAACCTCCGTTTCACCCGACTTCCTTTTCACCCAAGCTGGTCTTTTTGCCCAACATTCCTTGTTGTAGTCATTTAAAAAGGAAGTTGGGAAAATCGGGGGCTGGGCGAAACGTCTTGAAAGCTTTGTACGTATCATGCCAACTGCTGACGCAAAGTTGTACTGCAATTTTATTGTTTCTGGGCGTTTGTATGACCAACATTTCATTTTAAAGTACATTACAGTGCCATTTCATTGTTCTTTTTGCTTTAGGAACAATGGCCACTGTGGAACACTTGCCAATGCGCAGGTGTGTAGGCACATGCAGGTGTCTTGCCATAATGGTCTTTAACTGACATCATATCCTTTTTTTACCAGACTGGAAAGTTTGATTTTTGCGCGGGCAAGTTGTGATGGCCTAAATTTGCCGTGCACGATTTGCGCGTCGAAAAAAACAATAGAAAGGTCACGTGACCTATTGTTTTTCTATTGTTTATGCCAACTGCGCGGCCAACTTAACAAAACCAGAACAGAGCTGCGCGGGCAATATCTTGCGGGCGCGGAGCAAACTTTCCAGTCTGCACAGACTTGCCATGATTATTTCAAACCCCCTCCCTTCTTCAGTGAAACCAAGTTGCAATTTCCCGGTAAACCGTGATAACATAGTGGTCAAATAGCTTTGGCGTCGTCTTATCAGTTATAGTCTACCTGCTTTTATCTTATATGGCTGTGTTTGTGTATGCTGGTGGTGGGCCTAAATTTTTATTTGCAAACAAACCTTGCAATTACCTTTCATAGTATACTTTGCCTTGCCATGTTCTTCACTGAATTCTGTTGTTTTTTGCTTCTTTGACTCACAATTATCATCTCCAGGCTCACAATTATCCCCAGACAGCAC
>JAADKT020028456.1:0-11080 GCA_011763395.2 Chrysaora chesapeakei
GCTGCCTGTGCTGTAAAAACCATTGAAAATTTCTTTAGAGGACATATGGTATACATTTCAAGCACAGCCATCAACTTTAAGTTGTTCATCAATTATTTATGTTCATCAAATAATCATGAACAGGTGGCCATTGAAAACTAAAATTAGGTATAATTATTTCCAGACTTATTAATGGTATGTCATCAGAATGTTTCTCTTTTGAATGTTTCCAATTTGTTGATTTTTGAACAAGAAAGCAATATTTTTTATTAATTTTGCTTTTGTCCTCATTTAATTTCATACCTTGTTTTCATGTAAAGAAAAAGGGGTTGCTTCTGTGAGGACAGGAGGGGAAATGATATAAGCAACCTAGATTTGCTGAGATTCTGCAGAAAAATTCTAAATCTTTTGGCCATTGCAATTCCACAAGATTCGTTGGGCAAATAAATCACGCGTATCATGAAACGCGTGGTTAAACCAAAATGAGAATGTGGATGAAAACGAACTATTTATGTTTAATAGACATGTACATACGAACACCTGCCTTGTTTAAAACAGCTGTTAGAAAACGGGTAAATGAGCAGCAAATGTGCCTCAAATGCTCAAGAATGGGTTTCAGTTAGGTATGAAAAATACGAGGGCTTGGATTTATGAATCCAAAAAACGAAACTCAAAACTCCACTCAGTAAAGCATATGCCATATGAATGGCTAAATTTCGACCATTTCGCAATGTTTTGTAGCTCATTATTGCTAATAAATATAGAACTACATAATTAATTTCTAATATCAACTACTGTTTTTTTTAACTTCACGAAAATTTGAAAATAAAGTTCATAAACATAGAAGTGTCATACTTACTAGGCCTGTCTTTCAGATGAGTAGGCGAAGGCCTTGCTAAACTTGACAAGGAAAAGAGCAAGAAGAGAGGAATTAAACCTCTCATCTTGGCAGTAGTTTGAGCAAGCCCTACTTCAATATTTTCTGCTTTTATTCCTATTTAGCTACAGTAAATAAATGATATCTAACTTGAACTTCAAAATGTCCTTCAATTCGCTTCAGAGAGAGCGGAAGATTTCTCCTTATTGAGTTTTTATGGTTTCATTACGTCATGCTCTATTGAACTGAATTGTGCTTATTTTCACCGCACTTTGTTGTGGCTACCGCGAAACATAACAAAACAAAACAAATGGATTCCAGAATTTTTATGCGTTTACGGCTCCTCGTCCTCGGTAATTTCTTTTATTTTATCATAAAATGTTTTCGTTTTTATAGAGGAAATTTCATCACCATGGGATGAAAGCTGAAGAAAAAGGCGTGGTCTCTAATGTGGAGGGCGGGTAGCGCATTATGAAATCGAAACCATCGAAACAAACTATCCATTGTTTTTCCAAACAATCGTTAGTTTGGAAAAACAGTGCAAACATTGAAGGGAAGGGAAGGGAGGGCAGAGGGGTTAGATATTCTCTATTCACTTGTGCTTGTTACTTGCTAGAGCTTTTGTTGCTAGCAGTTGCTATTTTTCAAAATTAAAAGTGCTTAACTTTAGTCTTTGTATAACCAGCCGCTAAAAACAAGTAATCGCTTATCTTACGGGGAACGAGACGTGAAAAAAATGACTAGCGCAACCTAATCGTTCAGCTATATGCGGATAATGAAATTGAATCAAAAGCGACAAAAATTGTAGTCACCGAAAAACAAAATGGTTTCCGCAAAACCACTAAATCAAGTCCAATTACGTTTCGACAGAATATCGCAAAATCCTGATTGTGCATCCTCACAACGTTGCGTCAAGCGAAATTTCATAGCGAAATTTCATGACTTATGGAAAACCAGAAAACAGCTTTTAAAGAATATAGGACAAGGAACATTTTGAAACTCAATTTCATATTCATGAAGATCTAGTAAAGAAGTCATGACAATGTTTAATAAGGATTGTACCAAATCATATTTCCATTTACGATTCTACAATTAGATGGTTAAAACAATTGTATCTATACGTTCTGTACTAGTTAGTTCTTTTAGAATGCATTTTACACAATCTGTTAAAGACTCATTTTCTTCAGAAAAATTTAACCTAAAAATGTTTGTAAAGGCAAAATTACGCTACAAGCGTGTATCCCCGAAAATCCGCGATTCCTCTCAGCGTCTAGATACCATTTCCTTTCCTATACTTTTGCGATCCTTCTGTTTTTCGCAGATTTCGGTCGCATACTTTTCGGTATCCGTATCGCTTGGAAAAACGGCGAACTTTAGAGGTTTTCTCTAAACTCGCTCTCTTAGGGCCTATTATTCTCGCGTTTCAAAATTGTTTTGAGCCTGATATGACCATTTCTGGAATGATTTCAGCCTAGAAAAATGTCGTTACCTGCACGCTTTCTCAGAGTGACAGGCCCCTTAACAAAATCACAGACTCTATGTTCAAATTTTATATAAATTAATGTTTATACAAAATATCTCATTAATATTATATTGCTAAGTCTCTAAAATCCCCTTGAAAATCAAGAAAAATCCATTTTTTAATCATCTTGATCTGAAAGTAGGCCATATTCTGAATCTGATAAACTTCTTTGTCGTTTCTTTGGTCGATATTTTCGTTTTCTTCTAGTTGAGGTTTTCGCCCATCTTTCATCGTCTTCAACTGCTGGTTTCTTGTATCTGCAAAAGAGACATTAGAATGAAAAGAAGGTAGCAAACTCGAGAGAAATCATAAAGAACACAGGAAAATCGAGGAGAGAATTTTGGATCTGTGGACAATAGTAAAGAACATCCTGGACCAAATTTCCTCAACGAACGGACACCTCCCAAGAAAAGGCAAATACAAAGTTAATTTCTCTGTGAAGAAAAACCTCAATACAGCAGGCACTTCTCTACAGCGGACAGTAAAACTGGTCCCATACTGTAGTAGTTTGGTCCAGGAAGGTCCGTTTTCACAGTTCCAGGAATCTCTCGCCGTGAAGACCTAAAATTTTGCCTTTTGCTTAAGAGATTTAATTCGAGCGTCCAGTATTTAAAGTGAAGGACCAAACAAACGCCAGCGATATGTATTACATACAGATCTGCCAAACTGGATGCAGCATAACTAGCCTATCTGTACCTCGCATAGATGTAAGCAAAAGTGGCACAAACTACTGCTTTATATAGCCTAGGCCAAAGGATCAAATATTTTTTGTCAAACATGAGAAATTTGGCTTGTCAAACATAATGTTTGACCTTTTGGCCACATACAAAGCATTGCTCGTCCAACATTTTAAAAGTATAAGATGTATTTGATGTTAAGCAAGCATAGCAAGCTTGTTAAGCAATGTTTTATAACGTGACAAAACAGTCAAACATTGTTTGTAAAGCAAATTTTAAATGTTTGGCGAAGAATGTTTGATCGTTTGGCCAGGGCCTTAAGATAGTTAATAAATCAAATAATTATAAACGAAGTTAATAAATCAAATAAATCTATATACCTTTTCAGCCAGAGTGAAGAGGAAACAACGGAAACGGATGACATTGCCATGGCAGCACTTGCCATCCACGGTTGAAGAACGACTCCGATTGGTTGAAGGATTCCGGCTGCCACAGGGACACCAATGAGATTATAAATCAATGCGAAAATAAAGTTGATTTTTATTCTTCTGACAGTATGGCGTGATAGATCTATCGCAGCAACAAAGTCCATCAAATTGTTCTAAAACAGGAAAATCGTTCTGATAAATCATTCTACAATTCTCAAGCTTTGATTTGAGGTTACTAAACATACAAAGAGACAGAACTGCGAGGGACTCACTTGTACACTGCTTGAATTTTGAGGCTTACAGTTAGCTTAGACACAGTTTCCATCGCTGTGCTTAGGTAAGGTGTGAAAACCATCGGAGGGCAAAAATAAGAGAACCAAATTTCTCAAGTCACTGCCCAATGATAAGAGACGGAGCTCTCCCGAAATGTTGCCCCGATGAATTTCAAAGACTTGATGTGAAAAGCGGGTATTATCATGTCTTTACTGGCCAACACGGTGTCTGAAACAGCCTTGATAAGTGTGAATTTATCTTACTTTCTTTCAAAATAAGTGATATACACATTTAAAGTCAGCATTTCAAATCTTAATCATGCCATGATCTCCAGAATGGTTACTGTATTCTAGTTGATGTAACAATTTATCGCTCTGCATATTTTTGAGATTACCACTTGATGACGATTACAGAATCCAAGTAAACTGCAATGGGCCCAGGAACTACGGTTTTTAAATTGTTTGTAAGCCTTTGATTCTTTTTGTTGGTTAGTTCTACATATGTTGAGTAACTATACGTAACTGTTATTGCTATAAGATAATGAAGGAAAAGCAGAAAAAGAGACAACAGCAAGTTTACCTTTATAAGAACAACATTTGCTGCCTCTACAGCTACGTCAGTTCCGGTTCCAATGGCAACACCAAGATCTGCTTGTGCCAAGGCTGGTGAGTCATTGATACCATCACCTACCATGGCAACAATGTTGCCCCCAACCTGAAGACTTCGGACTTTGGAGACTTTATGGTGAGGGAGAACACCAGCAAACACACTGTCTATGCAGAGCTACAAAGGAAGATACTGCAGTTAGCTGATAGATACTATTCACTCATAAGGGCTCATGACAATACAGAAAGCCTTGTTTGGAGTAGAATTTTTAGCTACCATATTCCGTGGGTGGCAACAAGTAGTTTTCAGAAGCATAGGTGAATGTGAAATGATGCATTTAGTGCCATTATAAGAGGCTACCGCTAGAATCTCAATGTTAGATTAACTAATCGAGACCTCTACCTTGGCTACGACGCTACGGTAACTGGGGCTCGAACTCCGACCTCGCTGAGCTTCTGACAACACGAGCTAGCCGGAATAGACCACGATGCTACAGCACCTTCACATAACAGAAAATAAATCTTCTCATGCTAGAATAGCAGAAGAACATCAAAGACACAATCTCAAGGTTATTCAAGGCTGCTAGGTTTATCATTGCACGATTTCCAATCTCTTTTGTTGTTGAAGCAAAAATGTTAGTAGCCAAAGGGTATTGCAAGAAAATTTTGACTAGTAAACTGGCAAACGTTAGGGACGAACAGAAATGCTTTGGGATTGAACAGGAAATGTTATTCACTGGATACTGAAATTTCAAGGAAAAATATAATGAATATTTATCATCACTTCCATCTCACCTGTTTGGCAATAGCTTCTGCTGTTCTTTGGTTGTCACCAGTTAACAAAATCACCCGCAGACCCATTTTATGAAGCTTATCTACGGCTGTTTTCGCTTCGCTTTTCAGTGAATCTGCGATAGCAATTGTAGCCACAAGACGGCCTAGATTTAAGCAATAAGAATAAATAAATAGCTGATCAAAGGCAAAGGGATGCCAAATAGAGTGGATTTCATCTATAAATAACAGTCAGTCAAAAACTTCGAGGAAAAATCTAAAAATTCTCATAAAATGTGTGAAAACCCCAAACCCAAGGCCCCTCGAAAGCCCTGTTGCTTACAAAGATTTCTTGTCACGGAAGTGATTTGCACAGCCAACGGAAAGAAGCAACTAAATGGAAAATAAGTACAATCTTGCAGCTACATCGACGTTTAATTGGTACAAACGGAAGAACTTTACTAATAAAAAAGAAATGCATTTGAATTGGGGATCGAGTTTCTTAAGTTCCAAAACCTGGTTAAACGATCAAACAGGAGACCCCCTCGATGTCTCTCAGTTTAGCCACCTCGGAAGCTTTGTAGCGCGCAACAAAATTTATAGCGAGAGACAAGCAAATGTTTCAGGGAGACAACAGAAACATTTCTTGTCTCAACTCGGGGGACATGTTGCTCACTTGTTACTCGCATGTTTAGCCACCTTGGGAGACACGCCGAATACAATGTGCTTAACACGAGATGGAAATCGCTTGAGCGACCAAGCATTTCAGTTTGAAAGCGATAACTTCAACTAATGGAATAAGTCTAGCTAAATCCTACTTCTAGGGAATAAAAAACGAAACATACCGTTAACAGAGACAAACACTCCAGTTCTGCCTTTCTCTTCGTGCTCCAGTAATAAACGATCTGCATCATTTGATATTTCCACATTATGCTTCATCATCAGTTCTCTGTTTCCAATGTAGACATCGAAAGGGCCTTTGGTATCGAAATCAATGTCATCTGAAATGCTGTTTACGTCCAGATCTTCAGACAGAAAATAAATACAAATACAAAACATGTTTCGGAAAAGAAACAGAAGAGAAAGAAATAGAAATACAAAAGATCAACGATTATATATAAGGAGTTTTATTAAAGGGTTACATAGATTGTTCAACGAGTGGTATACTACAATTCCAGTTAAAGAGCCTACAAGCTAAAGAGCCTAATGAAATCGTTGAGTGAAAAACTGTCTAAGTCATACAGCCCAAGGCTCTCCTCAGTCATACAGCCCAAGGCTCTCCTCCCATTTGGCTTTGTGTTTCGGGCTTGCTGGGCCTTCTTCAGTACCATACATATTTGTATATTTTTTTCATTAATGGCAAACCCTAGTATAGATTATGCCAGGAGTGGCATTGCAATGTGACCAAACGGTAAAAAATTTCCCCTTTTAAGCAAATTTCAAATGCTTGACAAGCAATGTTTGATCGTTTGGAAGGAGTGGAAGAAAAGAGCACAAAAGTAGCCCCCTCTGGGCCAGAGTAAAGGCTTAAGTGAAAAGATAATAAGAGTCAGCAGAACACAGTCAGATATCATACCTTTAATGATAAGTTTATTAATGCCTTTATCTGCATCAGTTTCACAAATTACTCCATTTACACGAACTTCTAAAGACAACTTTCTCAGTCTATCTTCAGCTCTGGAAGCTTTGTTTAAAAAATCAACATCATCTATTTTGGATGTTAGTCCAAAACCAGGGATCGCGAGAAACGAGCTGCATTGGCCAAAAGAATCTAAGCCAAGAACCTACAAAGAAACCGGGAAAATCGTCTATTATTAATCGAATGATTTGACTGGTGAAAATTTTACATTATATGAGAACAGTTACACCATATTACACTTTATTTTAGGCCCCAGTTGCATTACCCGAGATGATGTCACCGCGTTTTGATTTTCGTGCCATCATACGACTTTGCCAGCAGTTATATCAGAGCTCAGTGCAATGGTTTTCAAGGCAATCATTGCAGTTACGCTTACACTCATTAAACGGGTCGTAGTTTTCGCTACTTCGGCAAATCTGATAGATAGGACACTCAGAACCTCTCTGAGCATTAGGCCATCAAATTAAATATTCTCATGTAATATGTTTTAGTTGCTAAACGTTACCCGCCGTTTGCAAAGAGTGGGACAGCGGGACTTATGTCATGGGTCTAAGTTACACTGAGTCGCTATGGGAACTCTTTCGCAAATTTGCGTCGCATTTCTTTTGTGAAATAGGAAAACAAGTTTTCGGAGCGTCATATATCTACATTGGATTGGCATGATTACACTGAGTTGTCGCGTCTTGTTTTGATTTTCATATCATCTCCAGAGCGCACTGATTTTCAAGAAGATTGTTTGTTTTGATCTTTGCAGTAAAGTATTTTGATGGTTCGACGCTTGGAGAAAATAATGCAAACCGCCCTTGCCACCTTTGGTTACAAGCTGCAACAAAACGTGCCAAAAGTAAATGTAAGCCGCTGCATATAATCGGAGAAATGCGGTAGTCAATGCAATACAAGAAATGGCAGTCAATACGTTTGCTTACCTCTTTTGCATACTCTTCTACTGCTCTTGCTAACGGATGCTCACTGTTTGATTCTGCTGTTCCGATTAAAGCAAGCAACAACTTGAAAGGCATTGATTTCAAGTCTGAGAAGAGTGTGACACTAACAACTTTTGGTTTACCATGAGTCAGAGTTCCCGTTTTGTCAAAAACAACAGTTGATACCTACGAAATACGGAGAGGATTACATTAGCATATCATGAAATCAACATCAGTAGTTATTCGACTATCCGGCCTGCTCGGGACTCGAGATTTTCAAAATGTGTGCGGATAACCCAAAATTCCGGATAATCGAAAATGTATAATCACAGAAAAAACCAGTTACAAACACACAAGAGTAGCTTTTTAAGATTATTTTAATATTTTTAAGATCCGTATACTAGAGTATTTGAGGTTTTAGAGTGACTTTGTGATAATTGCTGTGTGATATTTTGATCTTTGAATGGCTTGCGCAAAGAAAAACAGAATATTTGCTGAATAATGCTTTCGCAGTTAAACATATTTGACGGACCGGATAATCGAAACGTCCGGATAAACGAGGGGTTCGGGTTGGATAATCGAATAACTACTGTACCAAAGAAAATAGAGAGGTCTAACGTGCTTTCTGGAGAAATCTTTTGTTCGTCTATGTTATACATACGTTTGTCTGTTGTTGGTCCATGTCTATATAGTTCTATCTTTGTCATATCAAGGGACAATGTGGCCTTAAATATAAGTCTAATTTTATGCAATACAACATTTCACATTATGATAATGAAAACAGAACCAGCAGTCAAGCTAGTCGAAATTCTGACAGTATTATTATTATTTTTTTTAATAATAAGGGTATCTAGGCCGAGAAGGACCTTAAGCAATGTACATTGTTTAAAATTACAAAGCGGGAATAACAACGTGTTAAAATACAGAAACTAAAATATAAGTTAACTAAAATTACCTACTACCTGAAATCATATTTTACTGTTTATTTATAAGAAGCAGTGAAGTTTGTATTGAACATTTCTGACAAAATCAGGGAAAAACAGGCGTCAGCGTGGCTGAGAGGATCGACCTACCTTGTGTGCAACTTCCAATGGCTCTCCACCTTTAATAAGAATACCATTTTGCGCTCCAACCCCCGTGCCAACCATGACAGCTGTTGGGGTTGCCAGACCAAGGGCACAGGGACAAGCAATACATAAGACAGAAATGGCACATCTAAATGCGAACTGAATTATGATCTCTTTGTTTCCTCGCAGAGAAGACTAAATTAAAGAAAAGAAAGAACGTTAATCGCTGTTAGATTTTAATAAAAAGCAGGGAATAACTCCAAAGTTAATATGTATGATGTATGTGTGCTTATTTATTGTGTTACCATAGTGATATTTCACTAATTCTACCAACATGAAGCAGTTTCAGAGATAGCATTAGCTATGATTTATTGCAATAGCAATTTATCAAACTTTTCCTTGACTTGTACTAGTTTCTTCTTGACTTCTTTTATGCAAAACAATAAACAACTATCAAACATACTGAGAAAACATTCCTAGTTGTTAGAACTTTTCAACAGCAACATAAGAAATCATATGAAACACGTTTTATCCAGCTTTTAAACTCTACATATTAATCAGTAAAACCAATAAGGTATCACACTGATGGAGACCAACGCACTACCCATACAATCCCATCATATGTCATGAAGCCAGTGTGAAAGATTGGAACTCTATGGGAAGTTGAACAAGGATGGGTATGCATGAGGAGTGAGAAGATCTCAAGAAAACTAAATAAATAAATAAATTAATTAATTAATCACAAAAAAGTGTTTAAAAAACCATTGCGCATCTATCTTTACAACTGTTTATATCTCTAAGTCTTCTAACTTTAGGCAGAAGCGAGTTCCATTCTACGATTGTCCTTGGACAAAATAAGCTACGAATTGAAGGAGTTTATAATATGTAGGAGTTTGTTAGGATTTTTATTAAGGTTAAGAGGCCCATTTGGCCTATACCTTGAAAATAAATAAAGGCGAATTCCCTAAAATTGGGTATATGAATAACTTGATAGGAGTAATATGAATGAAAATTCGTTGTTAGATGCTGCTCAGTCAAGTTTAAAAGTCAAGTTAACTATAATCAAGTTGAATATTTATCAAAAAGGAGGCACTTATAAATTGTACTAATAATGGATGAACAACAAATACCCTTTCTGTTGTCACTACTATACAAAAAACTAATTAAAGCATAAGTTACCTCATAATGCTTTTTAACCCAGTCTGGATGCATGAATCCAATGAATACCCATATCATAAGAGTCAGCAAAGAAAGGAAAACGATTGTAGGTACAAAGATTCCAGCTATCTTATCAGCAACTCTCTGAATTGGAGCCTGACGAAAAAGTAAAAAAACATTACAATGTGTAAGTTTAACTTCACTATGCTTGTGTATAAGTGAATTGCTAGCCTATACAACTTACAAGAAGCATGAGGCAACAACCAAGGAACAACCTAGACTCACTGCATAAGTCCCACTACTTCGCTCGATGTTGTTCTTGCTGTTTTCTATAATTGCTCAGTGCTGGAGTGACAAATCAAAATAAGGGGAGAGTAAACTAGAGACTCGTTTCGTGAGTTTAGGAACAACCGTGGCTATAATTTGATAAAGACTTATAAAAAAGGGAAGAACTACGATTATTTCAAGAAACTTGAGTCTGATGAGTTGAACATTTACCGTAAATCCTCGAATTAGTCTCCTGGGGGCTTAATTATTTTCTATTATTTTGGAAGGGGCTTAAACGAGCAGGGCTTATAACATTATTTACAAAAGCATGATCTATCATACACTAAAAGAATGCCTTTTTCTGCCATAACTTGACAGAGTACCAATATGAACTCAGAAGGCCGACACCAACATGTCCAGGGTGGGGGCTTATTCGAGAGTGGGGCTCATTAATAAAGTTTTGCTCTAGGGTGGGGGCTAATTTGAGGGGAGGGCTTATTCAAGAGGGGACAATTGGAAGATTTACGGTAAATTAGAAACTGGCTGCAGTTGAGATGATGAGAAAACATTGAAAAAGTGCAGCCAGATTTCTATAAAGTTAGCCTGTAACAGACTGTAATAGACTGTGTCTGCTTTAACAAGATGTCCGAGCTGACTATATCAATATGTAAATATATGTAGGTAGTCTAATTGTCAATATTTCAATCATCTCACCTTAGACGTTTGAGCATCTTCAACCAATTTTACAATCTGAGAAAGTGTCGAATCTTGTCCAACATGTGTCGCTTTGATAAGCAGAACACCATCTTGATTAATTGTACCGCCAATCACATGATCATTGCTTGATTTTGCTACAGGCAGTGATTCACCAGTGATTATTGATTCATCAACAGA
>JAADKT020028567.1:0-11078 GCA_011763395.2 Chrysaora chesapeakei
CTGTTTCACCCCATCAGTAATCTCACAATCAATGGTTTTCTTTTGCTCTGGTTGCTGGACATCCTCGTCTTCAACAGGAGGCTCCTCCTTCTTGATCAGCTTGATTTTACCAATATATTTGCTTCCGTCGCTATGCTTCGACACTGCGGAGGCTTGTTTCATTTTGAGGCTATATAAGTGGTCCACGCCTGGCCTCGTTTCAAAGCTATCTGCATGGCTGCGCACACTATTTCTTTTGTCAATCACAGGTTGTTCTGCCACCTTAACTACGTCATCAGGAACTTTTCTTTCTTTTGTTTCCGTTGGAGATTCGATTACTTGCTCCTCCATCGCGGCCTTGTCTTCATTTGGGGCTTCTATTATTTCAAAGGTCTCCTTTGCATCCACAACATCACTTATTTCATCTAAAAAAAGAAAATTCTATTTCAAAAGCAACAAAGAGAGAGAGAGAGATATGCTTGGAAATCTGTAAGCAAAACAACATCAGCGACTGATTATATGAGATTTTCAGCCCGGGCTGGAATTTCAGCCCGGTTAAATGGGCTGCTAACTTAGCCCTCCTCTCCAATCCAAGATTGTGGGTATAAATTCCGCCTTAGTTGATTGTTTCGGTCTGTTTCTGACGTTCATGAGGGGTGTCACAAGAAAAAAGCTTTGAAGTATACCCAAAAATGTTTACGCTTTTTAACAGACATATTACTTCATAAGATACCTTCCTCTGACGGTAAGAACATATGGCAGTTAAAAGTAGCTCTCAAAACTGCCTGCTTTGTCTACCCTCTTTGATTCATTTATTTGATTGATATAAAAGAACGAAGACATACACAACGAGAGAGTAAGGTTATATTACAAGATTATATTATACCATTCCAGCTTCTTCCTGATAATCGCTCTTTTAATAGGAAACCAAACAGGCTTTTCTGGAAAAACCAGTTACTTTGTTGGTTATTACTGTTTCTAACAAGAAAAACCTCGAACCTTACAGAAACTCGTGGATCTCAAGTGAGAACAGAATTACCAAAGCTGCCACGTTAGGCCACTTGTAGAAAACAGCCATAAAAACCCTGAAAAGGGCTAATGTATGCTTTTTGTAGGATTTGTACAGGACGTTTCTAATAAGGTACCTGTTTTTGTAATTATCATGTTGACACGTTGGTCGGTTGATTGTTTTTATGGTAATTAAAGCTCAAATATTAAAACTAAAATCTAAAAGCCTAGCACAGATGTATTCAGCTACTTATTCTGACTAACAGGAGTAGCCATAAGTCGAATGGGAGGGGGAAAGGGGCGTGATCAAACAAAATTAGGGTATAGCATGCAAAACATATAAATGGGGTACTTCCATTGTTCATTATACTAGACGTGCCGCCCAAATGGTAACTTTTTCAGCGCCAATTTCCCTACATATGGGTTGGTTTTCCGTAAAGAATCTCTAGACATGGGTAGCAAGATATAAAAAACTTTTAGACATGCATTACCCTTGAAAAGCCTGATAAAATTTGCGTTTTAGTTTTCAGCGCAAAGGCCTTTCGCCGCATTTAGAGTTGCCTCAGACGTTAAATTGGGTTCAAATATTTGAGATATTGGTACAAATGGGTAAAAAATTTCGTTCTTCTTTCTATACATAGGTACCACGAGTGACAGAATTTTTCGGTAGACATGGGTGGGTTTGGAAAAACTGGGCGGCACGTCTAGTCTCTTGAACAATGAAGTACCCCCCGGGATAAAATACAGAATATACACTATATACAGAACATGAGTCTTGGGTTGTGTGACTTGAAGAGTTACTCATCGATTTCATTGAGATTTATAGCTAAGTGGAAACATGGTTGGCTTTCTGATCATGCAGTCCAGGCTCGAATCCCATCATATTATGGCATGCCAATTGTGGAAGAAACTATATGCTGAATATATACACTATATACAGACTATATTTGTCAAGAGCCTTGGGCTGTATAGAGAGTTGCTCAATGATTTCATTGAGCTCTTTAGCTCAGTGGAAACGTTGTTGGTTCTCTGATCATGCCGTCCAGCCTCGAATCCCATCTTATTATGGCATGCCAACTGTGGAAGAAACTATATGCTGAATATATGCACTATATACAGACTATATTTGTCAAGAGCCTTGGGCTGTATAGAGAGTTGCTCAATGATTTCATTGAGCTCTTTAGCTCAGTGGAAACGTTGTTGGTTCTCTGATCATGCCGTCCAGCCTCGAATCCCATCTTATTATGGCATGCCAACTGTGGAAGAAACTATATGCTGAATATATGCACTATATACAGACTATATTTGTCAAGAGCCTTGGGCTGTATGACTTGGAGTGTTACTCCACAATTTCATTGAGCTCTTTAACTTAGTGGAAACGTGGTTAGTTCTCTGATCATGCAGTCTCGGCATGAACCCCATCTTATTGTGGTATGCCACTTGTCAAAAAAGTATATATAGACTTTTTGACAAAGCAAAAGGGAATGCTTAGTAAACTACTGATTGTCAAATTCTATACATCTTCGGAAAGGTGTTCTACTTGCCTTTTTGAACTTGAGCGATTTCCGTGTTACCAATTTCTTCAAAAGAATTTCCATTTTCTTGAACCTTCATGTTTTCAACAATTCTATTGGACTCCGTTTCAACCTCATCATTCTGTTTTATTTGCTTTGAAGCACTTGCATTTGGCTTGCTCTCGACTTCAGTACGAGGCAGCGGCTCTTTGCCTCGTACCCCTGCTGGTCTCGACTTCACCCGATCTGACGTTGACTTGTTACTTGCTTTCTGTTGGGCTGATCGTTTGCGGGAGCTTCCTGAAGTGCCTGGAAAAATAAACAGCTAATTCAGTGTTTTAGCAATGTCACAAAAGCTCAATGGTAATAGTCAGATTGGTGAAATGATGCATTTGCGCCAGTCGTTAGGATCTCAGGGTAAGAACGCAGTTTAGGGGTCCCTAGTTACCTAAACTGCAGTTGAACCGGATCTCAGTTGTAGATTAACTAATCCTGGCTGTGAAGCTACTATGGCTGGGATTCGAACCGCAACGTCGCTGAGCATCTGACATCACCAGCCAGCTGGATTACGCCACAACACCTTCTGCAAATTAGAAGGGGGAACGAAGTAAGATTGTAAAAAGATGAATTTCCACTAGGCGAGATTCATATTGCTTGGAACAAAGGCACAAGCCCCACCTCTGTGTGAAAGTGCAATGATGTATTTTTACGCAAGTCGCTAGGATCTCAGCAGTAGATGAACTCATGAGATATCGACTCTAAATGTGACGCTTCTGTGGCTCGAACCCCGATCTCAATGAGTTCCTGTCACAAAGAGCTAGCTGATTAGCACAACGACACCATAGCACCTTCGAATACCCAACTAAGAAGGTCATTACGGCAAAGAATCCTTAAATCCTTACAGACGACAAAGTCAGTGGGGCAAAAGTTTAGGGCAATAGGATTAAGAATTCCCAGGAAAATCCCTTTTCTTCCTTTATTGCTTGTTCTCCCATCATCAATACAAAATTATATTTTACCTGTGTATTTATAGACTTCGACGCGCAAAGCAATCTGATTATGCCACGTGACTGGTCTAAATCGAAGGTAACGGCATTTTAGTGCTGTTTTCAAGGTATTCTTTACAACCGTCTCAGGATCTGTGTTGCCTTCAAATACCTAAAAATATATCAAGGATTGATCAGAAAACAGTTTATAGAGAAACTAAGGCTTCAAGAAATAAATTGAGAGTTATCATGATGATCAGCTAAGGGTAGCAGCAGTGAGCTTTGTGATCAGAATCAAGAGAAGTAGTCAGTTGAGTTAACAAGGTTTTGAGATATCGAAGGAGTTTTCTATGATGATCAGAATTAAGGGAAGAAGACAGTTGTTTGAGTTAACAAGGTTTTGAGTTATCGAGATAGTTTTCAGTGATGATAAGAATCAAGGGAAATAGACAGTTGTTTGAGCTATCGAGGGAGTTTTCTATGATGATCAGAATCAAGAGAAGTAGATAGTTGTTTGAGTTATCGAGGGAGTTTTCTATGATGATCAGAATCAAGAGAAGTAGATAGTTGTTTGAGTTATCGAGGGAGTTTTCTATGATGATCAGAATCAAGAGAAGTAGACAGCTGTTGGAGTAAAGTTAAGGGAATGTGCTGTGAATAACGTAGTTGAAAACTTTCCTCCAAGAGGGGGGTCCCTATGATAAAAGCAACACCAAATCCTTAGCAAAAAATCAAACAATGTTGCTAAAACATTTCAGATTTGTTTTGCAATGTTTGACCGTTTGATCACGTCACAAAATATTGTCCGCCAACCATATTTGCTTACTAAAAATTTTTGAAAAACTTCAAAAACACTTTCTGCCTCTCAGAAGCCAAAATGTTTGACGAGCAATGATTTGCGACGTGGCCAAATGGTCAAACATCTTGTTTGACAAGCAAATTTCAGATGTTTGGCAAACAATGTTTGATCGTTTTGCCAGGGTCTAAGAGATATGATATATTACTTTGGAAATTCCATATTCACGTAAATTAGTGAAGTTCTCTCCATCATTACTCGACGATAATGAGTAGCTCTGCACGAACCAACCGCCATCTTGGTCGTAACCAGGGCGACCTTGTGTTGCTATGGAACCGACTTGGGCAATGTCCCCTGCAAAAAAGGACAAAATAGACTGCTTCAAGCTTTGAGCATTTTCGGGCTTTTTCGTCTGACACTCGTCTGACAAGCTTTTGAATATGCCCGAAAACGTTTCCTCTGCTTATCGCAATTATGAAGTTTTGTACTACTTATTCTAAGACAAACAAGAGACTAAAGAGAACTAAAAACAATTGCAAGAAACAGCAGAAATATGTTTGGGTATACAGAAAAGCATTACACATCTGACACTCCTCAGAGTATAAACGTCAGAAACAGACCGAAACAATTGAATAAGGCGGAATCTACACCCAGATGCGGATCGAAAAGCAGCCATCAGAAAGTAATGCTGAGAAGGCATTGTGTTTTGAACACCAATCAGCTTGCGAGATACAGCGAGCAGACCAATAGCATTAATTGAAGGTCCAAGCGAGGAAACAAACTCCTTCTGTCTACACAGAACCGAAATTTTCGTTTTGATGTGGAAAGATTCCAAAACTCCTATATATAACAAAGATCTTGCTTTGCCTATGATTTGAAAACAATCCTCCCTGTAATCCGATCCAATTTAGCTTCACTTATCTGATTGGTGCATTTAAATCTGCATCTGGGTATGATTCTGCCTTAGTCAATTGTTTCGGTCTGTTTCTGACGTTTATACTCTGAGGAGTGTCAGGCAAAAAAAGCTTTTACGCTATATAGTTTCTTTCTATTACTGAAAGGCTATTGTGTACGAAGATTGGTTAAAAAAGGACGATCTATATAGTTGGGCTAACCAAGATCGACATCAAGATACTGGTTCTTGTCATTGTACATGGGTGACCATGCGCCATACTTCTCTTTGATTGGTTGATTATTGAGCCTCGCTTGGTTGGCACCGCATGCTGAGTTCAATGCACTAGATGAGTATAATGCACTGTCGTCGATTCTACCGTCAGCAACACCAAAACTATCATCATCTATAAGGGAAAGATTGATTAGAATCACTAATCATGAAGACAATCAGAATCAAGTTAAACAGACTGTTGTTTGAATTAAAGAGGTTTTGGGTTATCGACAGCGCTTTCTATGACGATCAGAATCAAGAGAAGTAGACAGTTGTTTGAGCTATCGAGGGAGTTTTTATGGTTATCGGAATCAGGGGGAGTAGAAAGTTGCTTGATTTATCGAGGGGGTCTTCTATAGTGATCAGAATCAAGAAAAGTAGACAGTTGTTTGGGTTATCGAGTGATTTTTCTATGGTGGTCAGAATCAAGAGAAGTAGAAAGTTGTTTGAGTTATCGAAAGAGTTGTCGATTGTGATCGGAATCAAGGGGAGTAGACAGTTGTTTGAGTTAGCAAAGTTTTAGTATTCGAGAGAGTTTTCTATGATGACCAGACTCTAGGGAAGTAGACAGTTGTTTGAGTTATCGAAAGAGATGTCTATGATGATCAGAATTAAGGGAAGTAGACAGTTATTTGAGTTATCGAGGGAGTCTTCTATAGTGATCGGAATCAAGGGGAGTAGACAGTTGTTTGGGTTATCAATGGAGTTTTCCATGGTGGTCAGAATCAAGAGAAGTAGACAGTTGTTTGAGTTATCAAGGTTATGGGTCATCGGTAGAGTTTTCTATGATGATCAGAATTAAGGGAAGTATTTGAGTTATCGAGGGAGTCTTCTATAGTGATCAGAATCAAGGAAAGTAGACAGTTGTTTGAGTTATCAAGGTTATGGGTCATTGGTAGAGTTTCTATGATGAGTAGAATCAAGGGAAGTAGACAGTTGTTTGAGTTATCAAGGTAGTTGTCTATGGTTATGAGAATCAAGAGAAGAAGAAGGTTGTTTGAGTTAATAAAGAAAATTTCAGAGTCGAGGAGAATAGACAGTTCTTTAAATATGAAAAGTTTACTGGATCAGAAGAGTTGTCTGTGGTGGTAAGAATGAAGGGAAGTAGACACTAGACAGTTGTTTGTTTTAAGTTACCAGAGGTTGTTTTAAACGATCAAAATCTTTTGCTACGAGTTACTTATTACTAAACAAAGTTGTCGTTTATCAAAATCAACAACACACAGTTAGTTGCCTGACTTTCTAACGTCCTAGATAATGGTACTATTGCACAGATCTTAAATGGACTTAAGATCGTAGATAAAATGTTTGAGCAAACGCAAATAATAAAAGCTTTGATTTACTGAAAAAGCCTATATTATTCAAATATATAGTGTGTATACCTTTTATGTCAGCAATGCCATTTTGTGTTCCGGAATTATCGGTCTCCTTGAAGAAAAATTAACTATCATTATCATCGAGATTCTCCTTTACAACGTATCATTTTCAAAAGGTAAATTTTAAGAAAATCATCCGAAAACAAGGCTAGCTTTCTAAGTTTAATACTCACACTTGACTTAGAGTTAACATCGGTCATTTTGCGTCTGAAACGATAAATAATTGTTATCTTGCTGCAACGTACTTACTTATGATGTTCTCCAAGATATAACGTATCATTTCAAATTGACTCAGATTCAGAGCCCAACCAGAGAGCAAAAGATAATAAACCCTGTGTATAAATCACTTTGCTTGTAAGGTTCTAAATTCTACAGTCCCTTCAAATACGTTATAAGGGGAATATACTGGATAGTGTACAGACATTTATAATTTAATGAATACACATATTGAGTACTAAGCTTTGCAGGATTTAGAAAATTCGCAACAGAGAGAGCAAAAATCAAAATTCCAACATGACAATAACAGACGATGCTAAATTCTACTGTCCCTTCAAATCGATATAAGGGGAATATACTGTATAATGTATAGACATTTATAACTTGATGAATACACATATTGAGTATAAAGGATTCAGAAGTCAAAATTCCAACCTCACAATAACAGACGTTTTTAAGAGAGCAAATTTTTAAATACGAGTGACATTCATGTCATAGTCGATCATAGAACTGAGCTTATATGGACTGAATTATCTTGGATGAATTATATGGGCTGGATAATACCGTTTATATGAACTGAATTATCATGTTTTCTATTCATTTTGGTAACGCCATGAAAATACGACAAATACCAAGAAATTCAGTTGGTTTTAAAAGGAGTTAATTCCATTATGCACAAAAGGGATTATGGCTGATACTTTCAGAAAGAAGAACAGAACAAAAACGCTTGGGTTTAGCGAGGTCTTTAGAGAGGATTGCATTAAGGCAAAGAACTGAGGAAATTTTCCATGAAAAGCAAATGGCACTTTGAGTTTACAAAGTTTGAATTCATGGTCTTTCCTCTTTTGTTGCAGAGATAACAACCCTGGGCAACACTAATGTGCCTCTCTTTACCCAGGTGTATAACTGGTTACCTGGTCAGAAGTTATGAGCGCCGTGTGTGGCTGCACCCTTCTATATGCTAATGCATCCAGACCAGGGGCAAAGTGTAAAATAGATTGAGTAGCCCTAGGTTAGTAGTACACTTAGAAAATGGCAGTAGTAATCACAAGTATAGGGCGTAGATTTCTCTCTATTATAATCAGAATCAGGGGAAGAAACTATTGCTTGAGTAAGCAAGGATAAGAGTTATTGAGAGCCTGAGAGGGTTGATTTATATAGATGATTAGAAGCAATGGAAGTTAACAAGAATCCAGAGTTAAATAAATTGAGTAATTGGGAGTTGACCCTATTTCTCACATAGACTTTCAAGCTATTATCTGGGTTTTTCCAGCCATTCCACATCAATCATCAAGTGTTTTATGGTTCTCTTCTCATTGCCCCAGAAGCAGCCAATTTATTATAAAAAAAAAATGATGCACTACATGTTTCTTTTTCAAAGAACACTAGGCTATGGCTTCCATTTCAGCCTGCCTGTTTCTTATTCTTGAAGCAATTTTTCACTAACTTGTCATCTCCTACCCTTCTCGAAAACATGTTTAAAATGCGTTTCAGAGCAAGGGCTTTATGCTGGTGAATTTTGCTTGTGCACATCTAAAATAGTTTAAGATACAGCAAAAAAGTTTTACTGAAAATTTCGGCCTGGTGTTTCTTATAAAGCTTGTTCTTTAAAAAAACGTGTAACAGTTCAAAGTTTATAAGACTTACGTTTTTCTTTGTCCAGTTTTTAGAAGCAATAAGAATTCTTCAGAGTTGCTAGAAAAAAGTAAACGTATGACATCAAAAAGACACATTGCAGAAGATGAAAAACAAGTCTTAGATCCAAAATGATAAATTTTCTCTCTTGTACACTTTTCAAGACAAAATGCACCCAAACAAAGTTAGAAGTTCAATAGTTCAAAGTTAGAAATAGCATCCCAACTTTTAAATAGTTTTAATAAGAGTTCTACATGAAAGGGATTGTTCAGATTGGATCATTCACGGTTGATAACACAACAAACAAAACTTAATGATATCAACAGATAAATCAATAATCATCTTCCTGGTGTAAACAAAGCAAACAGCAATCATGGTGACAAATGTTTTCATAATAGGATCAGTTTAGTTCTGGTTTCCCTGATATTCAGAAAGGAGTTTGAAAATTGCACAAAAGAGGCAAGGGAGAGGGGTTGGGGTTATTGAGAAGGACAATGGGGTCTTTAAAAACAAGGTTTTCAAAACTGCTATCGACCAGTGCCTAGTATGATCTGATTGAGGAAGGTATTTCACAAGAATGCCTGGGGCACTCATTGGGGGGTTGAAAGGCTTGGTGGATTGGTGTATTTTTTTTATTATAAGAAGCTGATTTTGTATTCACTAGTTATACTAAACGGATTTTTGTATCTTAGATTCTTGGTGGATCACATATTTTTCCGATATTCAAAGGTGTATTTCGGACTTAGACTACCTTTTCAAATGCATTTTCAGATCCTTTTTGTCCCATGCAGCGTAAAATGACTGTGCAATACAATCTCATCAGACATCAAAAGTTAGCGGATTTTGGTATTTGTTCCTCAAAAGTAGGGGTATCTGCATATTTCAACACACCCTTTCGCCCCTTCCTCATATAACTTTCAGTAGTTTTTGGGGGCACTGGTTTGAGGTAGGCACTTATTTAAGGTGCCATTAATTAAACTGTTTCCTAAATTTGGTAAGGTGCTCATTGGAGGGGGAACCCTTTCAAGGAGGGTGCAAAAACAAAGAATTTTCAGCACAAAATAATAAAACATTTGGTTGGTTGGTGTTCAAAAAATATCTCTGGTGCACAACTCACTCTGCACACCACCAGCCCCCAATCAATCCCAAGTGGACATTGCCTGCTGGCATGGCATACATTGTTTTGCTAACCATGCCATTTTCTTTGCAGCAGGGATGCCACACCCCATGTTTATAATGGATCTATTCTTTTAGTGTGAAGTCCGATCCAGTCAGCATATTTTCCGGCTTGGCTGTAACACAGAATGCACCCTGTGATGTCTGGTGACCCCATTGCTTGCAATCATATATCATATCACCTTCAAGGGTAATTTAACCCTACTTTGAAGATTAGAACTGTGAGGCTGGGATCAAATTACAAAATATCTGTGCATTAGCCATAGAGTCCCTCTTTCTTACAGTTTAAAGAATCAAAAGTTGTTATCATTCGATTTCCCCACTTTTAGATGACCCAAAAGACCAGGAAAAGTTCCATTTCAAGCCGTTGCACGGCGATAACGACAGTTTAGGGGACTATAGAAAAGATAGGCCCAAAGGCAAAACTACCAAATTTCGTTTCTTTCTGGCCTGGCCACAAGTGAGGAGAACGCGAACTGCTTCTAGAACGGTTGAAGAACTACAAAATCGAAAATTTAAATGACAGAAAGTTGAATTAATATTTGGAAAACATAATACCTTGATTTGTTTCTGCAGTTTGTAGCTTGCGTAGCTTAAATTTGAGACATTTTCTCACCAAAAACTTTCTATTTTCATATGGGAGGAATTTCCAACCAGTCGACTGCTCCTGCTCACAAGATGACAAAACGCGGACCAATATCCAAAACGAGACAGTATCTATAGCAACGAAAGAAGAATAAATTATCATGTGTGGTGCATAAATTATCATATTTCTCACTAATATTGCATAAATTATCAAAATAGATACAAATGTGGCACGTTCAACAGCCAGCAGCTTGCATAAATTGGCAGTACTTTTATAAATATTTTTGCATAAATCATCATGTTTTACTCCCAGCTATTAAGATATGATAATTTATGATATCACATGATAATTTATACTTAGATTATTGCATAAATTATCACAATATTTATCTGCAGTTACTAAGATATGCTAATTTATTATAAGATGATAATTTATGTAACAACACAGATGCAGACATAATAGAGGTGACAGAGAGAGAGATGGCAATTTTTCTATATCAAAGCATAAATTATCATACAATTGGCATAAATGATCATATAATAAGCATAAATTATCATAACAAATTAATTCAATTCAATTCAATTCAATTCAAATTTATTTGTAAAATACAAGTTTACAAAAGAAAATTTAAGTATAAAAAT
>JAADKT020028789.1:0-11071 GCA_011763395.2 Chrysaora chesapeakei
TATGGGGCATCCGTTATTTCGAACATTCGCTATCTCGAACAAGTTCCAGTTTCCCTTGAGAGTTCGAGATAGCGGATGTCAGCTGTACTTGGTTTTGCACGGATGAAAGGTTTAATAGCCTGCGAGCAGCCTGAAACTCTTCTCCCTGAGAGAGTAAAATGTACTTTATAGCTAAGTTTCGACAAATATCAACTTTAACCATACGTCAACGCAGCATATAATGTGGAAAATAGCATACACCTACCCAATGTCTTTGACTGGCTTTGCATATTTCTTCGAAAATTTTTCAAGTACACGATAATCTTGAGAAATGCAACTGCTTAAGTTGATACGAGGATAGAATATAAATGACGATAAACACAGTGCTTGATTGGCATGTTGCCCTCCCTAGAAAAAATAAACACGAGCAATTTGAATTAATTTGTCATTTATAAGTATTATCTGTACATCTAGCTTTACAAGGGGAACGAAAACATCTGCAGTGTAAAGAGTCCGTTATTCAAAGCATTGTTTAGAATTTTTACTATAAATCATTTATTGACTCTTAAGCAAAGAAAATCGAGCTATCAAGTAGGTAAAGTGCCGCAGCATCTTGAAATCCGGTGCAATTCAATCAAAATTAGAACGTTTTCTTCAAATAATGGAGTACTACACATGCTCTGACCTGCGCTGCCAAATTAGAGCGGCAAAGTGTAAACGATGATCAAAAGCGCATCAAAGTTATCCGCCAAAGTGTAAACGCGAGGCCTATCCGATAATTTCTCGTTTTATCGTTTTATCAACTAAATAATTTATTATAGTAATATGTCATATCGATACTTACAACAAGGGCATCGGCCATATTTGATGTGTCATAACTGCAGTAAGTGATCAACTCGTCTCCCTAAAGGTAAGAAAGGTTTCTACATATTTCTATATTATATACTATTTTTACATTATATTAATATTAACAATATAAGCTAAGCAGACAATTTATCTGTTCCATGAGGTTCATTCCTAACTTATTCTGTTTCAAGACACACCTTCGTGCACCACACAGCAAACATAATAGCAAGAGATAGCTTGTTTAAACAGATTATGCAGAATGTCCATGTGAACTGGATAGAAGTTAACCTGAGAATCTTTTCTATAATTTTCATGTTCCGACACATCTGACTTCTAAATATACAGTCAAGTCAATATACTTACTGCTTTAAATGAGACTTCTTTCTTCAAAAGTCGCACCGACTAAAAAGTACGGACGACAAAGTCAGATGAATAAAAAAGGACGGATGCGTCGTTTTAAAAGAGGATCAAGAACATTTTCAGGGTCAAGTAAAGCAAAGTGCATTGTAGGAGTCGATTCCGAAATCGTCGTGTACTTGTACGGCACATCAGACAGAACCGGTATTCTGCAGCTAAAATGGCAACCGTCACGAATAGGCTTGCTTCTTTGAGCTAAATTCACAATATATTTCAAAATCTCTTCATCCTCCTTTTAGATGGAAAGTCATTTGGAAAGAAACTACTATGCTACTCTTTCTCCTGTAACTGCGAAAGCGGTAACTTTTATCAAAACTAATTCCTCTCATTAAACACAGGGACCCTGTCGCTATGTCCGAAGAATGATGTGATGCTTGCACGCTATAGAAGATGCAAAACTGAAACTGGATGAAGCTGGAATAAACATGATGATGGTGACAATGATGATGACGATGGGGATGATGACGATAATGATTAAGAAGATGACGATGATGATGTGATGATGATGCATAAGACAATTATGAAGATGATGATGGTGAGATTGATTATGATAAAGACGCTAATTCTCAACGTCATTATTATTGTCATCATAAAGGGTTATTGTTGTTGTAAAAATTGTTGTTCGCACTTGATTTAGACGTTTCCCGATCACAGACCTGAACCGGCTAACCTGTTTGCCAATGATTGGTCTCAAACGGGCGAGCCGGTTTGCCAACCATCGCTAGCACGGCAAACTTGCCTCGAACCAAACAGAGTAATAATAGCTATATTGCATTTATGTAGCCCCAATCAAGCGCAGTACTTGTGGGCCCATTTCGAACAGGACGGAGAATGTAGCCATTAGCCAGAGGGCACTTCAACATTGTACAAAAAAAGCGTGGTTGCTATAGTGATGCCGATTTACTCGTGCACTAAAATTTGTGAGATGGGCGCTTTGCTGCACGGATGATTCTTTTATTTCAACCAAATATAAATATCGAAAGTTTCAAAATGCTGATTAAAATTATTCGAATGCAGCATTTTGTTTGTAGATATGAATCGATAAATGCTACACTAATTGCTTGTTTTAGTTACTTGGCAGTCTATTAGGGCAGCTTAATCCCTTGAACTATAGTGAAGCTATGGCGGATTTACAAAAACTCACAATTGCATGGAGCACGGTAAGAATCTATCTTATGGTGAGGCATTTTCCAATATCAGGAGAAGAAATCAAATAAAGCATCAAGATAAACGTCTGCCCTCTGCATCAAGACAAGTTGCTGTAGAGGGCAGAAGGTCGGGCAAATCCCATCGAATTGATTGCAATAGGGAAAAATATGTTTTATTTTTATCGATATTTCTATGGTTTCGTATAGAACGACACTACTACACTGTCAAAATTTTCTCAACTGATGAGGTTTTTTTGTTAAAGGTAACTATATTTTTTGTTTTTTTTAGCTGCAGTTGTTTCTAAACAAATTCACGTGCAAATTCTTGAGAGAATTGGAAGGAAGATTCCACAGAAAAACAGCAGCTACAAGGGGTTGACAACTACTGCTTGAGTTCTACCCATTAAACAACATGTGTAAGTATTGATGTTTGAAAGAATTTTTGATTACTTCGTTATTTGCATTATGATTTTCATCTTTGACAATCTCGTTGATTTCTTCTTGGCTTCCAACATGCTGTACCCACACCTCCTTTACACCAATATGAGCATGTGGCATCCACGCAAACAATTTTACTTCATTGCCGTTTATTGCTGATTTATGGTTGATTTTCTAAAAAATGAATTGTGAGTTATATCAACAATAGAGTTAAAAAGAACAAAATTTACCAGCTGACATGCGGGCACTCTACCAGGCACTTGCGACATAGGGTGGCTCCAGAGCAGGAGAAATTTTATCCTGCTTTCAAATTCCGTCTTCAGTATCATTTTGTTTTGATTATCATTACTTACAATACAATCTCGTTATTACATCCACCACACTTTAATTGTTATCACATCTGTACATCTTACATCCACTTTAACGTGGCACGTAACTAAAAGCTTTTCTAGAACGATCCTTCATTTCAAGTGCCCCATTTAACTACAGATTTCATCCAACCCGTTCTACCATTTTAGGTACCGTAATCACATTCATCCTTGCTGGGACTGCTCTATCATTGGTCCATACACGGATAATAATTTGGTTTTGCACCGTTAAAACTAAGTTCGTTTACATCATATGTTTTTTGAGATCCATGCCAGTTTCTGTTGATTTTTTCCACGTCGCAAAATTTGCTAGGGCAAACGGGCTTAAGGTTATCTGAGGGGGTGTATATGGTGTGCCGAACCCGAAAAAAATATTTCCAAAAAACACACATACCTGTTCTCCATTTTCAACTACTTCTTTATGGTAATATATGTAGTTGTTGCAAAATACAAAATGCAAATTTTGAACAAGTATTAAAGTTTTTGGAAAGAAGTATTATTATATTGTTGATCAAGTATTAGTTTTGTTGGCAAAAATATTTATTTAGTTTTACAAAGCATAAAAATTTTTTGAAGGAAGTACCTATTTTTAAAAAAAAAGATAGAATGAAATTTTGGTAAAGTATTTGCATTTCGAAAAGGAAGCATTTGCATTTTGCAGCAACTACATATATAACTAGGGGTGTGTTAAATAAATAGATCATGTTAAGCTGTAGAATGTCCTTGTTACAGGATGTATTCTACGTAAAAAACTCACTGCAGTGCACGTCTTGGTGCAATACGATGCTGAGACCCATCTTTTTTGTTTTGGTGGAATCACTATACTTCCACTAGTTCTGAAGCCTGTTGTCAGAACATCTGCAGGGTTCTTCCTAGGCACATCATGATGCATTCTAAAACCTGTAGTAACTTGGTCTGCAAAATCAAATAAGAAAACAGTTAACAGGAATTACAGAATAAAAATCGGCCTTAAATCACTAATGGCTGTAGAGCCTTCGTAACAGCAGTTGGTATCGAAATATCGAGTATTTATATATCTTTGTTAAAGTATGGAGTGTGGGTGATTGTGTGGCGAACCAATTTATTTGAAAGTCAATTTATTTGGTTTTAGTGCCAACCAATGCACCTTTATTAACCATTGTCGTGCACGCATTCTTGTAATAACTACAGAAGAACAAGACAGCTCGGTTAGAAAAATCTCCTTCCCTCTCTTGTACAAACTATAAACATTATTGATCTGAATTATGGACTTCATGTACACCAGCGAAGTAGCTATCACTCCCTCAATGTTGTTAGCAGTTAGTTTAGCATTCATCATTATTTTGTGGCAACGTAAGCTTTGTTCTCTTTCTACCCTTTCTTCTCTGTCTCAGGTTCAAGATCTTTCTCTTCGTTCTAGTTTTCAACTAACAAATTATAAGCAATGCCTTTGAAGACTGCTTCTTGCTGAAGTTGTGCACAATGAAAAATCAAGAACTAAAATGGATAATGAATAAGTGAATAAATGAAAGAATAATGATAATACCAAGATAACATAATGTTATCTTGATAATACTTAAGTTATCTTGATAATACTTGTACTTGTTTTTCCAACGAAGTACGTTTCTAATAACACATATTTGGTACATGTTTTGCAACCAATAGGATATCCAACGTGGGATGGAAACTTGAAACTCTGTTGAAAAAATGTAAATATAAATAAGCACTAAACAACATAAATAACGTGCAAATCTAATTTAATATCAACCTTAGAGTACACTGAAGGGTTGTTTTTTTGCACCACTCACAATCAGTCACAATAATACTATATTTTGTGTATTTAACGGGAAAATGCACGTGACTTAACTTTTTAATAATTTAAACTTTGAATGCCGGCATGAAATTTCCTGTCACGGCATGAAAGAGCATGCTAGCGCAAGTTCATGTCGCCACGACATAATTTAACCAACCCCAACATTTGATCTAGCCAGCACCAGGGAGGAGCTTAGTTGTTTGTTGGGCAACATATTAAGAGTGTCGTTTTTTATTAACTTGTTGCCTAACGCTTCTTTTCTTAGCCATGGAACCGCCATGACGGGGAAAGATCCCCGAAAGTTCATTGTTGGACACTTCCAATTTATCTAAGGCTGTTAAAGATTTACATAGCATGTCGAAACCACTGGATGCTAGTCTACTAACTTTGACTCCCCTTGTCCATGCAAATATCATGCTATGTCCTGCACAACCATTAAATGCTTTCGGAGTGGTCTTCTTAAAACATTGATGTACAGTATTAAGAACTGACTCATCAAAGTTATCATTGCAGGCGTAAAGTGCAATGTGGTGCACTTTTGCTTCATCTTCCTCTGCAATTACTGGATCAATCTTCAAAGAAAAAACATTTGCGGTTTGCTATGGCTAGTTAAAACAATTAAAACAAGCTACTAGTTAAAAAATTGCTTCAATAGAAACTTACTTGGCTATTAAGATTAGTGCAAAATTACTGAATTACGATTGGAGTGACAAAATGATTCAGTAATTTTACAAAACTCTGGTGCTGCTCAAGTTTCTTCTTCGACATTTCATTCTTTTTAGCAATACTGTAAACTGAAGCCTAAAGCAAACTCTGTGACGTTGTCAGCCTATCGTTGCGTTGTTTTTCTTATGTGGTTGAATACACGAGGACTGAAATGCAGAGATGTATCCCTCAAGTAATAAATGAAGTCTCTATCTTTGTCGTTGTCTCTTTAAAGCTTTTACAAACTCTATTGCTAGCTCTAATTGATATTTGTATTGGAATTGTGTTAAATAAGTTGTGACCAACCTGCACTATGTGTCGTTCTCTTGCTTCAAGACTAGAAATCTTGAACGCTCTGCACCAGGAATCTCCTGAATTGGGATTCGAGACCTACAAGGAATAGCAATCAAATGCTCAAAGCATTTGAATTTGAACCGTTAAGAAGTTGGATGGTGAAAAGATGAAGAAAACGTCAAAATAGACAATGTTTAAGTTCATTAATATGCATACTCACGGTAATGTTTACATTGAAGGCGCCAGTTCCATTCACAGAGTTAAGGCTTACGGCAAACACAAAAGCAAGAATTTTGCAAAACATAATTGCCTGTTTCTTGCAAGACCACATTGCCATTGCAAACAAAATTCTGTTTAAAAAGAAAGAACGGATCCTGATACATATAGTGACATTTGCGAAATTTCGCGGAAACCGTTTGTATGATTGACGGGTGAGACTTCCGCGGATTTTTCATAATCCCCTCTCTCGTTTCAGAACTGATCCATTTTTAGGCTATGTTTGCGACATACATTATCCATCTCAGATTGTTTAATACCAGAATATTATTTGTTTACAACTAACTAGAATATGATACGACAGTCTTAATACGAGATGATATGATAATCAGATTTTACTTGATATCCTTTCCAAATTTTCAAAACCACCCCGCGGGTCCAAGCAGTAACCTAGCTAAAACATGATTGACATGATTCGGCCATAGGACAATATTTTCTCGACAACCCGTGCAGTAAATTACAGTGAGGATTGTTTGATATGCATTGGCAAAGCTAGATCAGTGTTTCATCTGAGCGTTTTGGAATCTGTCTACATCAAAGCCAAAAGGCCGGTTCTGTTTAGACAGAAAGAGTTCGTTCTCTCAGTTGAAATCTTCAATTAATTTGATTGCTCGTCACTGTATCCCGCAAGCTGATTGGTGTTCAAAACAAAATACCAGTCTAGCTTTTCTATCGGTGCATTTCGATCCGCATCTGAGTATAAATGCCGCCTTAGTAATTTTTCGTTCTATTTCTGACGTTTGTACTCCGAGGAGTTTCAGACGAGAAAGCTTTTTGAGTTTGTCGTAAAATGTTTCCGCTGTTTCTTGCAGTTTTGTACTGCTAAAATACTACTGATGTACTATAAACATCGAACTTCGACAGCTATTTGATCATATTTATTTCCTATGTAAGATCTAAACGTTTCAGCATTTTTCTTCCATTCTAAAGCTTGTTAAATATGTGTAAAACAGTTGAATCGCAGAGAGTGTTACAAATCTCAACTGCTCGAAAAGGGTTGACCCTTAGCCCAGTCTCGATTATTTTTAAATGGGATCGACCTTCGAGCCAAATTTGGTAAATTTTTATCCAAAATTTATCACTCGTTTTTCAAGTTATGACTTGTTTAGCGCTATACTTCATGACTTGATTCAGCTTGAGCACTAAATTTGCATTCAAATCTATAGGCGTTATCACAGACACGTTTCAATTGCTTTCTTTTATAGGAAGACTGTACAAGTAAATACTGCTTCTACTGTTGGAAGAAAATTTTGATGGCAACTCTTTCTGTGCAGTTGTTTCACCAAGTATATATTTTGGTAAGCAATTGACAAGTCTTGACTGTGAAACTAGTTAACAGTAAAGGCGGGCGCAAACCGTACCAATATTGTTGGCCAACATATAGCTGAAAATAGGCCAGCATATTGGTACGGTTTGCCATTCCATCATAGCATCTGAGATGTTTTACGCTGCTGACGTCATCTACAAATGATCTTTTATAAACATGACCGGAAAGGAAGCATCTGTTTGTGTATTGCTGTCTCGTTTGGTTGACGATGAAGAAGAAAAATCCTGGCCCAACTCAAACCACCAGCTTAAAATCTATTTATAATTCAAGGGTCTCGATAATAACGATCGAAATTGAAAACGTTGCGCCAACATGTTAGTGAGACATAGCAAACCGTACCAACACAAATTTTGATCAAATCCTTGAAAATATTGGCCAACATCGCCACCAACAATTGTTGGCCAACATGTTGACACGATTTGCTATAGATGTTGGCCTAATAAACAACATGTTGTTGACGAAGCATGCTTAAAAATGTTGGCCAACATTTTCATCGTTTTGATCAAAATTGATGTGTTGGTACGGTTCGCTATGTCTCGCCAACATGCTGGCACAACATTTTCAATTTCGATTGTTATTTAGGAGTCCTTGAAATGAGAAATAGATTTAAGCTGGCGTTTTTAATTGGACCACAATTTTTTTCTTTTGCGTCGTCAACCAAAAGAGCGAGCGATAAACAAACAGCTGCTTCCTTTCGGCCATGTTTGCAAAAGACCATTCGTAGATGACATCAGTATCCCAAACATCTCAGATGTTGTGGTGGAATGGCAAATCGTACCAACATGCTGGCCTACTTTCAGCTGCATGTTGGCCAACAATGCTGGCACGGTTTGCGTCCGCCTTTTCTGTCAACACCATGCTGTTTATTATGTCAACATTTATAGCAAACCGTGCCAATATGCTGGCCTACAATTGTTGGCAGCGGTGTTGGCCAACATGTTGGCACGGTTTGCGCCCAGCTTAACACAAAATCTGAATATACTAAATGCATTTTATCTAACAGTTAATTATAATGTAGCCAACTAATCGATTTATTACTGCGAAAACTGTAACGCTGAATTAAAGAAAGCTATCATGAATTAAAGAAAGTTATCATATGCTGCAGCTCAGAAATTAGACAACAATTACAATCAAATAAATGATAATAATCTTCCTCGATCGAAAAGACAAAAAAATTCATCAATATCTTTTTATTAATTGAGAAATCAACAATGCTGTGGGTCTAACTGTATGTATAAGGAGCATATCTGTAGGGTTGCTACTTGCTACATTATATACAGTATCGAAAAATTGAAATAGAATTTGATATTTGATAAAGAAAACAATATCGAAAATTGAGGTAGAAGGTTTGTGAATTCAGCATCAGTGAAATTAAAATTTTGACTGGATAATAATTATCGATCACTCATAACGACAAAGAAAGCACAATATGCCAATATGGCATTTATGTTTTTAATATTACAGATAATAATCAACAAAAACACGTCATCTCAGTCTGAATCTTCATTCCATGAAGTTCATGATAGTCTTGATCGTGCATAAGACCACAAACACAGTTACCCAAACTGCAGAAGGCTTTGCTTTGGAAACAAACCCACTGACTCCCTTAGGGCATTGCTGTTGGTTGATTCTTACTTTAAAAGTGTCATAATCGATCTAGAAGAAGAATAAAAAATTGCTCAGGTTTACTGTGCATGAAAACTTGACTGCTTTGTTGCATTTAAGGATACGATGATTTAAGGATTACAGGTTTTTTTTATAAAGAACCTACTTAACTCAAGGCCTAGTTCTTAAAGTACCTTATTTTTGGACTTCTTTTGAGACGATTGTAGTTTCAAAAGTTCCTTAATAGTTCCTTGATTTTATCTACATGTTCAGTTTTATGACTACTATACAGAGACACTTAGATGTGAGCAAAGCTCGAGACTAATCACGGAAACATTTGATACATCCGTAACGTACAATTTATGTGATTTTCGACAGCAAATGAATGAAACCGGCTTTCTAATTCTTGATTATTTGCAGTGATAAATGTATTCAACATTCAAAAGTTCTTTAGTTATTTTCTCTCTAGTAGTATAAGTTCTTTAAATTTTGGGGCCTTCTACATGTAGGTTCCTTATAAAGTGGTTCCTTATAAAAAAAGGGTGTATATTTCAGTTATTAGTCGATTATCCATACAAGAAACATTTTTTTTTCTGACTCGTGACAAAAGTATACCCAAGACATTATGCAGGTGTTATCAAAGACATAATTTCTGTGACGCAGTGGTTAGCGTGCTGGGCTCACAACGAGGATTTTCCGGGTTCGAGCCACGGTCTTTCCACTTGTGTTGCAGAGATAACAACCTTGGGCAAGTTGTTAACACGAATGTGCCTCTCTCTACCCAGGTGTATAAATGGGTACCTGGTTGGTAGTTATGAGCGCCGTGTGTGGCTACACACTGCTATATGCTATATGCATCCAGACCAGGGGTAAAGTGTAAAGTCGATTGAGTAGCCCTAGGCTAGTGTTAGACTCAAAAACGACAACTTTACTTTACTTTTTTTTACTTTTTTTATAATCAGCATTTTTGATAAGCAGATCAAAATTCTTACGTATCCGTTAGATGATGCTTGCATACAGACTTGCTTCATAGCGTCAGGTCCGTTATAAGCATACACCTCTTTCAATTCCTTGACCATTTTAGGGGTCCACTTTACTCCTGTCCAGTTTGCAAATTGTATTGGTTTGGCTTTGGCTGGGTCTGCAGTAGGAAACACCACACCAAATCTGTAAATTGAAAGTCAACAGTACTTGATCAGGTTAAAATCAAAATACCTTCAGGTGACTCAAGGAGTTTCAACAGCAAAGTTATTGTCACTTTTTCAAAGGAAAATATTATAAACTAACTGAATTAAAGTTTCCAAAATGAGTTGATGCTCATTTTGTAAACAACTCATAGACTAAAAATATAAGAAATACAAGAAGTATCTCAATGCAAAAAATACAAGAGATAAAATTGACAACACGATTCCCGACATTTCGAAAAAGTATGAAAAAAGTTTAACACATATTCATATGCATACGATGCAATTGTACTTAATCTACTTCGTTACTTATAATTTATATGTTTAATGTGCAAATGCTTTAGATAATAAACCCGCATAAAGCATCAAGCAAATCAAACACTTCGCCCCACACCTTTCATCTGGCTTTGCTCCCTTGCCTGTTTGTTGGTGCGACTACTCTTATTTTTCTTATTTGAATCTTATATTATTTGATATAAACATGTTTTGATTAAGAGGAAAGCGAGATCCTTCGGGGGTCCCGCAAATGGTCTTGGATTGCATTGCCTCGTTATCATTATCTTAGCAACGACAGCCTCGATTGGATAAAAATTCAAACCACAATCTCTACTAGTAAAACTCTGAAAAATGCTCTTTCTCGAAAGACAGAGATTACTCTGAAATTTTATTAAGACATTACAAGTAATAGCATG
>JAADKT020028900.1:0-19155 GCA_011763395.2 Chrysaora chesapeakei
GTTTTAAACATTTTGTTTAGCCCAAAAAGTTTCCTTAAACATTTTCTGATTGGCCCAATTAATGTCTTAATCCGTCTGAGTACCCCATTAATTAGAAAATTTTTATGTTGAAAGTTACACTGTAACTTTGTTCTGTTTTCTGAAAGGGGAGGGGTCAGGGCAGGGTCTCTGTGTGACCCCATTTCTTTCCCCTAGACACCGAAAAAGCGTACAAGTATCGATCAAGACCACCAGAAATTGAATGATTAGAAATAAAATCACGAGAAATGTTGTTAAAGAAAGACAAAGGAAAATTTTTCAATTTTTCTTTTTTTTTTCTTTTTACAAATATAAACATCTTTTATTACTTTGTTATTTCTCTCTTTCTTTTAGTTCAAAAACTATTGGGTTGTTTTGAAAACACATTATATGTTCTTTTTCAAAGATCAAAATACACACTGCAAAGAATTGGTGAGATAGTTTAGGATCTTTCTAGAAAAAGTGTAGCATAAGACACAGGAGTTTAAAAAGGGGTGCAAGAATGGAAAGAACAGGGGGGTAGGGGTCACAGGCAGGCCCCCCTATCAACCAGGATTTTCTTGTCAAGGCTTAAATTTCAACCATTCAATCGGAAGTTGCATGCCCTTCACCATAAATAAATTTTTTTATGTCAGGGCAAATTGGGCAAATTTTGCAGAATTACCCCAAAATGTTGTATAATTTTTTCTTCAGACCCCCCTCAGAAGCCCAAGTTGAAGGAATTCTCATGTCACCCCCTACCCTGAACTCTCAGTGCACTGATCAGCGATAAGACAGCTCCACCTAAATTCTGGGTTTGATAAATAATATTCTTCATTTAGTATGTTGGATATTTGGATATTGAAGTTGGAGAAACGAAGATCACAAGTAAAAAGGGAAATAAAGACAAAAGATGTGATTTTTGGGTGGAAATTGTTAAAAAGAAGAAATTCTTACTCAGAGTAAGATAAATTAGTGTTTAAAACGGAATTATCAGGGGGTCCCCGAAGTCGCTAAGTCAGTTGCTAAATTCTAAGGTGAAGATTCGCAACTCCGTTATATATTTTTTTCCGGTCCGTTGTTTTATCCGCATGGCCCTGAATGGCTGAATTGCAAGAAGGTGCATGTGCATTTCAGACACCGAAGGTTACGCCAACAGTATTCCATTACTACGCCAGAAAACAACAGAAATTTTTAATTTAGACATTTCACGCCAGTTTCTATTGTTATTTTGAAATTCTCACGCTTGCGCCAAAACCCCTTCTCCATGCCGGACATCTTCGGAACTAAGTACATATGGAATCCAGCCGTATTCTCGTTAACAATACAAAACCCGCTCATGGTCGAAATCCCCATCAATACAAAACACCTTCGATCTGAAAGTTTGTCCTAAAGATTATAATCATCAATAATCTCCTTTATCCGTACAAAAATACGCCCGACCCACGATTCGCATACCTGACCGCGTCGATTCCAGGGAGCACCGGTTGCTTCTCGAGTCTTAACAGCTTGCGTACAGCCTCTCAATCTCTTCTCTCATACATACATAAATACATACAAATTTATTTTATAAGGAGGTTATTTTACTGGCAGCTAGGCAAGCTGATGTGGACCTCCAAACATTGCTCAGTGCTCGAGATGAATGCTCCCCACTTGCATCCACAATGCCGAGACAATGTGGCTGAGGCGCCGCATCTTACGGTGGTTCCTGTTACAGAAAATCGCTATTCTCCCGTGAATCTTCGACCAGCAAAACTCAAACTTGCCTCTTTCTGGGAGAAGAGTTTGAGGCTACTTACAGGCTAGGTCATGACGAACTCGCCAGCCACGAATTCTCCTTTTAGATTATCTCCGAATAAAAGATTTCAGCAGATTATTCAAAACTGTTAATTCTCATTCTTTGCTTAGGCTTCTGATGATATTTTACGCAAAAGATGGATTTATGCGCTTGAACTTGTCGCCAAAGTAAGTTAATCAAACTTTGGTTCTAATATTCTCTTCTACAAACGATTAATTTATTTCAATTATTAGTTCTTTGCTTGCAACGTTAACGACTAATCAATCGTTGTCTTAGCAAGGAATGAAGTAGACTTATCACATGAGTTCCACTCTTCCTAGACAGCAACAACAACATCAATCTTGCAGCTGTTTGGTGTTTGCTTAGACCTATTACACGAGTCCCAGCTATCGCAGCTACCATCTTTTAGTTGTTGTTGTTGTTTGAGAGCTGCTTATCAAGCCTTCCTGAATGTAGCCAATTGCTGTTGACTTGTTGGTCCAGATTTTATGGGCAGAACTGAGACTCGTGTAATAAGTCTTGTGTTTGCTCGTAGTTTGAGCATTCAGCATAGACTATAGCGATAACTAGGATTCATGCTCATGTAATAAGTCTACGAAGCGGTCGACAATTGTTGTAAGCTCAGCGTAGACTAAACGAAATTATTGGTTGAAGTAATGTTTTATTTATTATCTAGGCCGAACCCCCTGGACCCCTTCCGGGGGATCCTGATTTCAAAATGCCATCTGTGATCACCCCAAGCCCTGCACAGATGAAACCTCGACGAGGTAAGGCAGTGTTTTTATTTATCTTTAATTTCTTGCATAATTGTATTTACATAACTCCCGGTCAGAATATCACCTTGTTTGAATCATGAATGAGCCGGGTTCATCGATCAGGGGGTTTAAGCACTTCTCTTTGTTTTTTAGCTCGCTCACTCGCTGGTATATATCACGGACCTCTTATTCCTGCTGCTACTGGTTTTTCACAAAGCTTTGATGACTCGTATCCGGTCGCCTCAAGTCCAAGTCGAGGCAGTTTATCACTAGACTTGGTAAGGAGTTGAATGTCAAGTTGTTTACTTCAACTAACTAACTAACCGACTAACTAACTAAGAAACTAACTAACTTACTTGCATACTTACGAATTAGCTAAATATGTATTTTACTGTCTACTTAACTAACGAACTCAATAAATAACTAGCTAACTACCTAACTAATTAACAGAAGAACTAATTAACTAACTAACTAACTAATTCACTAACTAACTAACTAAATAACTAACTAACTAACTAATTCACTAACTAACTAACTAACTAACTAACTAAATAACTAATTAACTTTCCCACGTTTTGTTCAAAACTGATCTCTGCTACATTTTTGTCTCGAAGGAAAGAAACTTAACCATTGATGAAGAGAAAGGAGAATCATATGATTCGGTTTTTATTCCTCCAAGGTATTATTCAACTTTTTTTCCTATTTCCGTGAACACGTAAAGAGCCAGCAGCCTAATGTTATATGAAATTGTGAGAAAATATTTGAGATTTGTGGTTATTCGTTTCATTTGTATATCAAAGACTCCAGTGTGCTACAGATCCTTTAAAGTACAAAAATAGTCCTCTTAGAAAATATGACAGCCTTAAAGGTGCATGAGTGCCTTGAGGGTAGTCAAAAATAAAACAAAAACTGCCCTCAAAATGGCGAAGGACCCCTTTAGAAGACACTGCAGTGAAATCAATATCTACGTCTTTAAATTGTCAATTTCTTTTTTGTAGTTGGTATTTTAGTAATTTATCAAGACTCGAAGCTGTTCAGTTGCTAAATAATCAAAAGATTGGAACATATTTGTTAAGGAATACAGAAAGCAGCAAAGCTCCTGATCATTACACGTTATCAATCAAGTAAATTTTGAATTCTAATTTTAATGATCAGTTTAGCAATTTTATCTGCTCCATTCTTTATATTCTGTCAGGTTAGTCGACGATTTAATTGGGATCTTAACTCATTGGCTCTCTGATCATGCTTTCTTGGGTTAGAATCCCATCATTTGTTGTTCGTCACTTGTGGAAACATATACCTTTGTGTTTTCTATTTATGAAAATTGAATGGAAAACACTTTAATGGTAGTTCAAATATGTAAGATAATGAAGAAGGCTCAAAATAGCTGATAAACTAAGCCAGTTTGGAGAAAAACCTTGGGCTGTATGACTTGGAGAGTAACTCGATGATTTCATTGAGCTCTTTAGCTCAGTAGAGTCGTCGTTGGCTCTTTGATCATGCAGCCTAGAGTTCAAATTGTTGTATCCATCAACTGTTGTATACCACTCGTGGGAAAATTTTTTCTTTTCCTTTTTATAATATTCCATTCTATTCTAATGTATTTTATTCTGTATTGTGTAGTTTTCTTACACTTTAGGTTCTAGCCTCACTTTTCAAAAAATTCAAGGTTTATATATTCTGGTAGCAAACAATCCCGACTCATCGATCATTATATTCTAAACAATATCAAATTAATGTGCCTGTCCAGCACATGTTTAAACTTGTTTCTTCTGCTGTTGGCGATGTTGAACTCTAACCATTTTCAAAACCTTTTTCTAGAGATATCGAGCGAATCAAACATCACAAAATCAACCCAACCGAGAATGGATGTTATTTCGAAGGAGCTGCTGTGAGTGGATTTATTTGTATGAGTTTCAATTACTTTCATATACTACTCCTTCTCTTTGCTGCATTTTGCTATCCTTATACCAGACTACTTTCTTCTTCTTCTTCTCCTCCTTCTTCTTCACCATTATCATCATCATCTTCTTCTTCTTTTTCTTCTTCTTCTTCTTCTTCTTCTTCCTCTTCTCCTTCTTCTTCTACTTCTTCTTCCTCTACTTCTTCTACTTCTTCTACTTCTTCTTCTTCTTCTTCTTCTTTTACTTCTTCTTCTTCTTCTTTTTCTTATTTTTCTTTTTCTTCTTCTTCTTGTTCTTCTTCTTCTTCCACTTCTTCTCCTTCTTCTTCTACTTCTTCTTCTTCCCCTACTTCTTCTCCTCCTTCTTCTTCATCATCATCATCATGATTTCTTCTTCTTTTTCTTCTTCTTCTTCCTCGTCTCCTTCTTCTTCTACTTCTTCTTCTTCTTTTCCTCCTCCTTCTTCTTCTTCTTCTTTTTCTTCTTCTTCTCCATCTTCTTCTCCTTCTTCTTCTTCTATTTCATCATCATCACCATCATCATCTTCTTCTTCTTTTGCAATTTTGCGTAACGATGATGCTTTTCCAATCATGTTGGTTTTGCGTCGAATGGGGTATCTTATATCCAAGATTTTCTCCCTTTCACTGTTTTATGATGTCGAGGAACGTCGCTTCTTGTCTTAGAGACAAATTTTAACTTTTCAGGGAGCCTTGTTATCTATATGTTTAAATTTGTTTGTAGCATCGGCCTTTTGATAATCCAATCGATGCTGTATCATATTTGATGAAAACAAAGTATTTGATGATAAATCCAGAACCAACTCAAAGCGAGGAGGGTATGAAACATATTTCCTTATCGCCTTAAAATCTCTTCTTTTGACATTCTATCTCCGTAGCTTGTTTAAAGGATCTGAACCTCTGAAATAGCCTCTGAAATAAAATAGACCCAACCCAACCCTACACCTTACACTGACCCAGCTTTTGTATATATGACGTGGTTGAGTAACCAAAGCAGTCGACTCGCGATCTATAAGCTCTGATCATAGCTAATGCTTTATTCCTAAGAGCACAACTATATTCCGAACTCAATTGTCTTGCTCTCACTCTCAGGCTCTTATTTTTAATGTTTGCTGGATCGGTTTTTGTTGGCCCAGTGGTTGGCGTGCAGGATTCTCAAGGAAAACTTTGTAGGTTCCAGCCACGATCTTACCGAGATAACAACCTTGGGCAAATTCTTAACACAAATGCGTCTCTCTCTACCCAGGTGTGTGAATGGGTACCTGGTCGGTAATTATGAGCTTCATGTGTATCTGCACCGTGCTGTATGCTAATGCATCCAGGCCAGGGGTTAAATGCTAAGTCGGTTGATTAGCCCTAGGCTAGAATTAAGACTGTAAAAGTACACCTTTACTTTTTTACTTTACTTTATGTTCACATTTTAGTGAGATCATCTGGGGATGGCGAGGAAGATGTCATTCAGAAGGAGTCACCATCTGGTAACTAGAGTTTCTTAAGTTTCAATTTCCTCATTCACATCTGTATTATTAAAACGCCTCTATGCTCCAATTTTGTATGCTGCTACCATTAGGCCCTAGGTAGCTGCCTGCACCTATGTTTTCCCTGATCATAATGCTACTTAGAGATGCACATTCTAACCTAATATTCAAGAGAATCGAAACACTGCCAATGTTCCACTATCCCTATTCATTTTGTTATCTATTAAGTCAAGTCTTCATTTTATTTGCTACCCTAACAATGCAAACAGTTCGGATCACTTAATGATTTCGTCATGAGTTACTACCGATGAAGATCACCCTTCGAAACTTTTAGTATATTCTCTGTAATCTTTCCTAAAATCCCCAAAGCAAAAGGTTTATTTTTATCACTAACCTTGAAATTAACCCACAAACATATACACCAATTTTTAGCATGTGTGACCATGATTAACCAGTTGTAGTTGGCCAAAAATTACACATTTTCGATGAATTTGTCGGATGATACTGTGGAGATGCGTTAGGGGCTTGATGACGTGGTTGCCTTTTGCCTGTCATTGTAGACAGAGTGCCTAGCCGAAATTTTACTCGTCTTACTATTATCTGTCTTCCTGACATGATTTTAAGATTGTTCCTAATTCCATGAAACTGCCTAAAACATCAAAACATTCTCTTTCAGGACATCATCGAGAGATGAATGATTATCACATCAGCCCGGTAACCCCCTCATTCGGGGGTCATTTTCCGTATAGCAGCCATCATGAATCAAATCCTAAAAATTCGACCTCACTTCTGCCAAGTCCTCCTGAGCTACCCAAGAAACACGGAGAACCAGTCCTACCCTCTCCGCCAGAGGGTGTCCAACCGAAAATTGTGTCACCCGTATTCAGCGAACCTCCTCCACAAAGGAAAGTGCAAACATTGCCCAGTAAGTTTATTAAAACTTCTTGCATTCAAAATTAGGCAGCTTATCTACAATCTTGGACAAAAATTATGAGACAAACTGAAGTTTTCATTAATAGTTGTCTTAACTTCGCATTTCACCCCTCCCCCCTCACTCAATGTTAATCAAATGGCGTGGAATTGTTTTCAGTGTCACTCAACATTGATCCAAGGGGGGAGGTGAGTGTATTATTGATTAGCGAAGCTAAAGTTAAGGAATTGATAGTATTACTGGGATTCTTCTGGTTGTCTCAATATATTTTGTCCAAGATTGTAGATTTGTCTTATAAATTACGGTGTAAAGAACCCCTTCTTTCTGCGCTGCTTGGTGGTATATCCGTCAGCCTACTGTCCCGTGGGAGGGAGTAATTACTTAAGAACTTAAACAGGCTGCATTCAAACATGAAGGTTCTTACGTGAAGGTTTTTCATTTTATTGTAAGGTGCACAAAACTTAGAGGCTTCAGTATTAACCCTGAGCTTTGTTCTTATACTGGTGATAACTTTTTGCTAAAGTTGCAAAATTATTTTTCAGACCGATTCAGTATGAAAGATCGCCCACTTCCTGAATTACCTTTTTATGAAAATGCAGTGATTGCACGTAAGTGATTCTCAGCGATTACCATTTATGATTTTATGATTACTTAATTAGTTCATTCATGATTACTATGCTTGATTGCTGATGTTTGGTACTGAGTTTTTCACTGATTGATTTTGATTTATGATTGGCAATCAATGTTTGAAGACTGCTTACTTTGATTATGCCTGGTTCATAGTACTGAATGTTATCACTGATTAATGTTGATTATTAGTTGGCAATCAGTGATTTCAATCAGTGATTGTTAATGAATGGATGGTCTCTCCAGACAAATAGGTGATCTTTTGTGGTCGCCTGTGTTAGAGACCATATAAGCTCCAAAGTCTCCTTGCAAAATCCACATCATCTTCTTTTCCTGATATAGATTTTTTTATTTGTAGGACGCCATAACAGATTTTCAGATGAATCGTACGTTGATATGAAACCGAACTTCAATAACAACAATGAAGATGATGATGATGATGAAGATGCTCCTCCTCCTTTACCTCGAAAGAAAAGTCTGCCCCGCAGCATTCGTCAAACAGAACCAATTTATGTTAATCTACCTTTTCATCAAAATGGTTTGTTAACTTCTTAGATTATATTTCATGTTTATCTTATATTCACAAAAACATAACAGCACATGCAAGTCTTCATTGGGATAAACTTAAAATAACGGCAATCTTGGAATTAGCCCCCTGGGGGTGTTTGGAGGGGGCCTTATTCGAGGTAGGGGCTTAAACGAGGGGTCTTGTAAAATTATTCACAAAAGCATGATTTATCATCAGCTTTAGAGAATGCATTTTTATGTCATGACTCGGTAAAGTACCAATATGGACTCAAAAGGCTAACATCAGCATGTCAAGGGCGGGGGCTTATTTGAGGGAGGCTTATTAACAATTTCTCGCCCTAGGGTGGGGGCTAATCAGTCAGCTATCAGAACACCAATCAGCTCACAGGATATAGTGAGTTAGCCAATAGAATCTTTGCAGAGTACGTGGGAAAAATCTCGTTATGTCCACAGCGCGTAGTATTGGATGATATCTAATCCCAAAACCACGGGGAGGGAGTTCTTCGCTATTTTTTGGGTAGGAGTCTGCCGCCGGCATATTCAAAATGGTACCGTTGGCTAGTCTAATTTTTACGAGAAAATGGTACCCTTTGCTAGACCAATTTCTACCAAAATGACACCCTTGGCTAGACAAATACGCTCAAAATTGTTGGTCCGAAGTCGAAAAATTCAAAAATCGACTTATTCCTTCTAACAGTTTCCTTTGAAAATGTTCACGATGAAGCTTCTACTTTCCAATGCTACGTAAAGACGAAAGCATGGCCGCTCCATTGCCATATATGATACCTTTCCTAGACCAAAACTGCAAAAAATTATACTCTTTGCCAAACTGGAAGTCCGAAAAAGTATACCCTCTAGCCCGGCACATCCCCAGGCTCCTTTATGGAATAACCCCCCGGAAGAACCCCCCGTGCCCAAAACTCTTTTAATGTGACTCGACCTTGTGCCGCTGATAATACGGAATAATTTTCAATTTTCGACTGATTCTATGTTTCTGTACAACTTTCACGTGTTAATTCTATTTCCATACCATATTCCATATTATTATTCATATTTCTTTTGTTTATTTAGAAGCAAGCAATCATTACGAAGTTCCAGTTGAATCTTTGAATGAACTTCGAGAGCAAAGAAGACGCTCACAACCATGAGAAATGAATATTATTGTGAATCATCATCTTGATATCATACCAACACTAGTTCGGACATTGAACTCTAGATACGTTGGTTCAAGAACTAGTACGTTTCCAGTTATGCATTCACTCATTTTTTGAATTATTCCTTACATCCACATTCACAATTTCAGAATACAGGACATTTTTGTACGTAGTTGTCCAATGAATTGTATTACCCCTGAGCTAAGATCATACAGTGCTATCTCATCAAACATTTATGCCTTGTCTTTTTTATTAATGTATGTTTTTGACTGACTTTGCGACACGAGGTCCCGCAGTAATACTGAAACACTTGAAGGAACTGGCTGTTCCTAATATTATCTTCTATCTTAAACATTAAAAAAGATCCTTTGGAGCCCCCAAGACCTCTAGATCTCAGCAGCTCTTAAGAGTTGCTCTACCTACGTAATAGTCAGTTATCCCACTGATCAGCTCTGTATTCGATGCATTTTTCGCACGTGTATCGACTAAATGACTTGCTTTAGCTTTGATCAGTTAAAGAACAAATCAAAAATCAGCTACACCATTATCTACCAGTTTCACAATCGTTCTTCTGCGAAGAATACCACCTTTTTGAAGCTCTCCATTCCTAAAGTCGCTGTTTTTCTTCTTTTGATATTTGATGAGGTATATACGCCCTATCGCATGCTAGAGTAAAGGGATCGGCACATATTAATATTCTTTTCCTGAAAAATTTAACATATTAGACTTTCGTAATGACTAAGTTTCATTTATACATTCTTTATAAAGAAGTGTTGTGAGACAATTGAATTTTGTATGTAATTTTGTCTTTTTTATAATGCTGTATATAAGAATTTCAATATAATCGTGAATTTTATGTTTTTAGGCTTAAAGTATGTAGTCCTTAGCTATCTAGTAAGTTTTCTCTACATTTTATTAGAATATACTTTGGTAGTAAAATTATTTAACTTATCTTTATTTTTTGTTTATTTCTATCGATAATTTGTGTAGTATGGCAATTTTAAACGAGTATTCTCCAACTTGTAGTTTTTATACAAATAAGTATTGTCGATAGCAAAAGTACAACTGCTTTAAAAGCCTGTGATTACAAACGGTGATGTCCAAAAGTCTTTGTATTTCTTGTCTTGGCTTCTATGTGATCCTACCCCTAATTAGGTAAAGCAATACACGTTATTTCAAATAAGTAACCAGTTAATAAGAAACTAGAACTGAGGGTCATTTATGGGTTCCATGGAACATGGGAACATTCGAAATGTATCCAGGGGGCAAAGGAACATGGCCAAAATTAAAAGGAAACAAGGGGCCATCGGGAAACAGGGATGGGGTAAAATCACTCTATCAATCCCATAGACTATCAATCCGAAAAAACCTACAAAAGTTGAGGGAACCGGGGACTGGCGGGCTATTCAAAACTCCGACTGGTGGGGCCAAGAGGCCTTAATTTCTGACACTCACTGAGAAATATTCTATTTTGTGCCATCTTAAAAGAAAAATCCGACGAAGCTGTAAAAAGTGGGGGGTCAAGCCTCCCCAAACTTCCCATAATTTCTGCCTCTGTGTAACTCCCCTCGACGGCCCTCGAAACTAGAGCTGACGTCAGAGACCATGTGATTACAAATTTTACCCACGTGAGTTGTTATTTGTGTTCCTTGTTGTGTTGGATCTTCTTCGCGGGTGGAAGCTTTTTGCAGCTCTGAAAATCCTTCATCAAAATGAACAGCCAAATCAGCAGGGTTGCTTCGCTTTCCAAAAAGCTTGCAGGTAACATGATGCTGCATTTTTTAAACATAAATTATCGTGGAAAAATTGTAAGAACAGTGGGAAAGTTAAATAATCGTTCCGGGCTAATAATGGCCTAACGGGAGGATCAGGTTTCTAATGGTTGATCTCAGGTTTCTTGGGTTTACCAAGAAAGTCGTTCTTTTAATTTATAGCGTCCTTCTCCTTCTTTCGTGTCTGCCATAAAAGTCACACGTTGCCCATCCAACCCAAACAGTGCTGACAAGTGGTATGCAATCTTTCGTTCTCTTTTGTTGTAGAATTTTTGATGCTTAGCAAAAAGTGAAACTGACAAAACATTTTTTTGAAGCTGCTTCTTGAGCTTTTTTAAACTTCTTTCTTTTTTCCTTTATTGTAATCGTTTGTAAACAAAAAGGTGAAATGTTAATTTTTCTGTTTTTAGTTTACAATGTGGCAAGATGCATGAGCCAAGCAGCAACTGCAAACATTATCTCAACACCAAAAGTTCATTTTAACAAGGTGTGAAAAGTAGAAAAACTTTTAAAAAATCTACCAAAATCTACCTTGGAAAGGTCTCATCTCTGATTTCCAAGGATAACTTACATGATACTCTTGCATCTTTAGAAAATGAATATCAGTGTCTACCCCATTTGCGCTTTTCAGCCTCATTGCAAAGGATTCCAGATTCCTTCCACATTGCAAAGGATTCCTTCCACATTGCAAACGATTCACTCTTTATTGCAAGGGATTCATTGCTCATTCCAAAGGATTCCTTCCGCATTACAAATAATTCATTTCTTATTGCAAGGAATTCCTTCCTCATTGCAAGAAATTCCTTCCACATTGCAAGAGATTCCTTCCACATTGCAAGAGATTCATTCCTTATTGCAAGGGATTCCTTCTTCATTGCAAGGAATTCATTCCACATTGCAAGGGATTCATTCCACATTGCAAATAACTCATTCCTTATTGCAAGGGATTCCTTTCTCATTGCAAGAAATTCCTTCCTCATTGCAAAGGATTCATTCTTCATTGCAAGAGATTCATTGCTCATTGCAAGAAATTCATTCCTCATCACAAGAAATTCATTCCTCATCGCAAGGCATTCATTCCACATTGCACAGTTTTCATTCCTTTATTGCACGGTTTTCATTCGTCATTGAAAGGGATTCCTGTTGTCCACAATTTATAACTTTTAGTTGCACTAATATAAATATTTATCTCCACAGGTATTCATCAACAATGAATTTCAAGATTCAGTAAGCGGAAAGGTTTTTCCAACAGTTGACCCTTCCACTGGGGAAGTGATCTGTGAAATTGCCGAAGGAGATAAGGTGAGAATAATGCAGCATTACTTTACACTGAGCTCCCAGTAATTTGTGAGTCTGATATGATTTAGGGTAAAATCTGTGCATTTGCAGGACAATCACTTAGGGGCTGTATGAGGTGGTCTCGCCTCTCAGACAAATGTCTAGAAAACATTACAAGTTTTTGGTTATCTGAGGAGACTGGGTCAGCAAATGCTCAATCAAATTTGAAATTATTGTTGCCACACCCACTTTGTCAAGAGATTTGGCAATTTTGAAAAATGTAACCAGGCTGGATTGTTGATTATGAATTTTTAGCTACAATTAAAGTTCTTGTAGTCTTTGCATCTGGTGTTAATTCATAAATTGTTTCATGAAATGAACGGAATTTTCTTTAAATCAGAAGACAAGCTGCCAAATTACTTGTTTATCCTGGACTTTTCCATTCCTTTACTTATTATTAAACCCTGGTCAATTACGTAATACATACTTTCATCTTTTCGTTTTTAAGGCTGATGTTGATCTTGCCGTTAAGGCAGCACAAGATGCATTCAAACTGGGCAGCCCTTGGAGAACAATGGATGCATCACACCGTGGTGTTCTACTCCACCGTCTTGCTGATCTTATGGAAAGAGATCAAGAATATTTGGCTGTAAGATTGATAACTACGTTATTAACATTTTTAGACATTTGGCTTTGCCAGAAATAATGTTTATTAATAGCATCTGCAATTAAGATTTGATGACTGTAAAATCTGAAGAGTTCAGATTCTCTATAGAGAATTCTGCAAGGTGGAGTAAAGTAAATTCTGCAAGATGCCAAAATCAGAAACCAGGATAATTAGTGCTAAAATGATTGGTAGCAGCAGAAGTGTGAATCAGCTGATTTTCAGCCTTGATACAGACTTATCCCCCAAGTGCCCTAGATCTACATATCAGGGCATTTATTTCCTGGAAAGGGGTGTGTCCAGTTTCAAAAACCTACAAAGAAACATGCATCAACTTCAGTTGAAAATCTGAAGCACCCTCAAGCTTGTTCAGAAGTCCACCCCCTCTTTTTAAAACCACTACAGCCAGGCTTGAAGCTAATGCATCATCATCTGCTGCATTCCTGCAATAGTTCTTTCCCCACTTTCCAAATAGCACATATATCCTTTTTGCTTGACTGGTTGTTATTTTGCAGAGTCTTGAATCAATGGACAATGGTAAACCATATATGGATGCTGTAAATATTGATGTCCCATTGGCTGCCAAATGTCTGCGTTATTTTGCTGGTTGGGCTGACAAGGTGCATGGCAAAACAATACCATTAGGTAATCATATCTGACGCTTGTTACTGTTATTGATTATTGATTTATGATTGTGATTATGATTGTGATCATTGATTGTGATTTATGATTACAATGCTGATTATATGATTAATGTTGAAGTTGATTAGAATGATTGATTATTGATTGTGATTTATGATTATGATGCTGATCTAATGGGTAATGTTGAGATTGATTAGAATGACTGATTATTTATTGTGATTTATGATTACAATGAGTGATTATATGATTACTATTGAGGTTGATTAGAGTGATTGATGTTGGTGATACTTATTACAGTCATATTGATTATGATCATAATTATAATGATGACCTGTTCTGCTGTGGTTATATTAAGCCATGATTTACTGATTATATGATTATAATCAATGATTATAATGATGACAATGATTGTGTGATCGGAAGATGATGACCATTTATGATTAATTTGATTTTAGTCTTATTGATGATTGTGATGATGACAAGAGTGGTTGTTGTTGTGATGATGGGATAAGTATATTGATAATGATTGGAGTAATTGTAGTCGTAAATGTGATTGATTGTGATTGATAATGGGATTATGATGATTATGATTATGATCAAAATGACTAGATGATGGTGATAATGTAATGTAATGTAATGTAATGTAATCATAATTCACCGTGAGGATAGGCTGATTAATTAATCAGTTCACTGACTGGTGAATTGGTCGATTAGAATCATAATTGATACTGATCATGGTGATTATGATCGTAATAGATACCTCATCCAGATACCTTACTTTTTAGATGGAAGTTTTTTCAACTACACACGCCGTGAGCCAATTGGTGTTGTTGGTCAAATCATTCCATGGAATTTCCCGCTATTGATGCAAGCATGGAAACTCGGCCCTGCACTCGCAACAGGAAATACCGTTGTTATGAAATTGGCTGAACAAACACCACTTTCGGGACTCTATGTTTCAAGCTTAATCGAGGAGGTATGTTGGTATTGGAAACTATTGTAATTGCTTCAAAGATCATTCCCCTGAAAGCCCTTTCTTCTAAGTCGCTGTTTACACTAAGTCACGATAGGCTTTTCTTTCCTACGGGTATGCATGGGTCTGTTTCTGTTTGGGAACGGGAACGTATCTTTTTGAGTACGCTAGAAAAACAGATCCACTTGGATCCGTTCCCTATCCCCTGGAAGCCCTTCCTTCTAAAGCAACATCAGCATGATAATACAATAATTGCGCTGAAAATGCATACTTTTGTCTTGATGCTTTGTCTGTCAGTTTCGTAGCCCGTTTGAAGCTGATTTCCTTCTGCAATCAACAGAAAGGACATAAAGTTTTCCAAGTCAGGTGATCTTTTTTCCAATCCGAGCCGTGCCGAGGCAAAAAAGAAACACGCGGAAATTCAGCTTAAAACTCAAAGACTCAAAGCTTCTGTAGTGGCAGCGAGAAGAACCTCTTTAACGAACACCTCAGAGCTACGAACAAATTTTTCCTTCCCATAGGTCGTTATTTTGTGAAACAAACCTGATACAACAGAAATCATTGTATTGTCCCAAAGGTGTCCGATGTATGAGGGTTCCAATGTATGGAAAGATAGAGCGTTAGATAAACGGAATGGATTATTAATCTCGAATAGATGGTAACAGTAGTTATAGTAGCATTTCATTGATCGATTGCTGAATCTGTGTATTGAATTTCAGGCTGGATTCCCTGCAGGTGTAGTGAATGTCATTCCTGGTTATGGACCAACAGCTGGAGCAGCGATTGCAGAACATATGGGTGTTGATAAAGTTGCCTTCACTGGTTCAACTGAAGTAAGAGATTCATTATTCACTTATCAGATTCATTTGCAAAGGATTCTGATCCTTGCTTTCTTCACTACTTAGCCATATAATTGATTACTATTGTTTCATTTAGAAGCATTTTAAACTTTATCTTAACCTCGCCGAGCTTGAATTCATTGTCGATGCAAACAACTGCCCAGTCCCCTGTTGCGATAACAGTTAACTTCCTTCGATAGATTCAGGCCTGAAGTCGCCAATTAGAGAAATTAAGTCAGCTTTGCTGAAAGATTGTGAAGGAGGCGAAATGGTGTATTTAGCGCCTTTCGCTATGATCTCAGTAAAAAGTTAATTGATTACGACCTCGACCCTGGCTGTCTTGCTGTGACGCTACCGTAGCTCGAACGTCGACCTCGCTGAGCTTCTGACACCACGAGCTGGATGAAGCCATGACGCCACAGCACCCTCAAACTTTTTCTAGATTCTGACCACCATAGAATACTCATACATTCAGTGAGTGGAGTCCCCGAATATATCATAACTCCAGTAATACAAGCCATTCCTTCTTGGCTTCATTTTACAGAAAGCTTTGCAAGTTAGTGAAACCTTGTCAGTGGGGACCTTAATTTCTCTTTCCTTTTCTTCTGATAAGCATATAAAACTCTTATGATTAAGCAACTGCTCGATCGTTTGATGCGGACAATCGAAAGAGATGGAAATCAGGCTTACAACCCCTTCAATCTTCCGTCTCTTTAGGAAATCCAACAAAATTAGAGTTGTGAGACAAGTTTATTCCAACAAATGGTCTCCACGTCAATTTAAAGGCAAAATTTAATGTTGTATCCTTTACTAATGAATTCATCGTGGCATTAGATGATTGAAGAAATATCATTTTGTAGGTTGGTAAAATTATTCAACAAGCTGCTGGAAGATCCAACCTGAAAAATGTCACTTTAGAACTTGGTGGAAAAAGTCCAAACATCGTATTCCCGGATGTAAACATTGACGAAGCGGTTGAATTGAGTCACTTTGCTTTGTTTTTCAACCAAGGACAATGTTGTTGTGCTGGATCAAGGACTTTCGTTCATGAAGCAATTTATGACGAGTTTGTTCATAAAAGTGTTGAAAGAGCTGCTAAAAGGAAACTTGGAAATCCACTTGATACAACCACAACACAAGGACCACAGGTTAGTTGATAAAGATATTCATTTCTTCTCCAGTAGGGTAGGTAATCAGAGCAATCAACGGATCATCAAGGCATGCAGTCAGTCACTGGACAAACGAATCACTCACTCAATCAAGCTCTTGCCTACATTTTCAATGATTTGACAAAGCAGATGACCTACTTTTGAGACAACTGATAGATCATAGATCAGTTAGGCAATCAGCTTTTTTTAAGTAATTTTTTGCTCAGGCAATCATCATCATCTCATCATCATCATCGTTGTCATCATCATTATCATTATCAACATCGTCATCATCATGATCATCATATTCATCACCGTGTTCATAATCATGATGATGATAATAATAATGATCATCATCATCATCTTAATCTTCATCACTACCATCATTACCTTATCATTATCATAATCTTGTCATCATTATGATCATAGTCAACATTATCATAAGAATCATTATATCTATCATCATCATCATCATCATTATCAGTAACACTGGATCAATCAATCCTCATTACAATTGATTGATCAATCAAATCACTATCACCTTCAATAATTATCAATCGGTCAAACCAAGTTACACAACCTTGTCAAAAACTGAATCTATCTGTTGGCAACTTGCTGCATCTTTTTTCTGGACAGGTATTAAAAGCTGCTTCATGTCTTCAATATTTCTATCGCAACTTTTTTTCTGTTTTAAGGTTGATGGTGAACAATTCACTAAGATCATGGAGCTGATTGACAGTGGTAAGCAGGAAGGAGCAACTATGCACTGCGGAGGAGAACAGTCAGGAGATAAAGGATATTTTATTAAGCCAACTGTTTTCTCCAATGTTACTGACAACATGAGAATTGCAACTGAAGAAGTAAGATGATCAACTGTGCTTTGTTCATATTTCTACCTCGCGATTTTCGTCTAACACTGTTTCTGACGTTTATTCTCTGAGAAGTGTCAGACGAAAAATGGCTTGCCCAGAGATGTTTTCGCTGTTTTTCGCGAAATTTTATACGACTCAAAGACTATTCGCATTTTTTTTTTGCCTTTCATATTATTATTGCCTCTGACTGACACTCCTTCCCGACAATGTACTGACAGAGTGATCTAGTCCAAGTTCAGCTTATTGCCTCTGATAGACTAGACTTTGCATTTTCTTCATTGAATCTATATGCTTGCCTTGTTGCTCATTCGCTGTCTTTGCAGTATGATAAACGCTGGACACAGAGTACCGAAACTTAGGGGTGCAATTAGGTACAACTATTTTGCTGGGCATCAGTGCCTATTTTTTAATCGATGTGGTCTGAAAATCTCCTAAGTAAACCAATAATTATCCCAGATGAGTGTGCGATACACCCAATCTCTAGAAGCTGCACACCCCAGCCCTAGATGCAACCTCTCTCAACCAACTGGGCTGCTAACTTTAACCGAAACTTGAATTTCGTCTGAAATCACTTTTCCTTAGCATAAGTTGTATTTTGTAGATATTTGGACCAGTTCAACAAATAATCAAATTCAGTGATGTCAATGAAGTGATCGAAAGAGCAAATAAAACGACGTATGGCCTAGCAGCAGCAGTTATGACAAATGATTTAAACACTGCTTTGAAAGTTTCACACAGTATTCGTGCTGGCACTGTATGGTCAGTTCAGTTATTATTTATTATATATTTACTCCAGTAATTTTCAATTTTTGCTTATTTTAGCTGCGTTTCCCATTCTGCAGTATCTTGGTTTTGCTTTACGAAGGCCTTCAGCTGCGGGAGCGTTTTAATTTGTATTCAGAGAATTATGTTTTTCGTCAAGACATTATATGCAAGACGTTTGGTTAGATAAAAAGAACGATTTAATAGAGAGAAGGAAAAGGACTTTGGCACACTAGCGAGAAGCCACCCGCATCCCTACACAAGGGGGGCATATGCTGACCGGGATTGTTGAAGCCTTTCATGTCTGAAAGAAGGTCATGTTTACGAACTTCTTGGATCTAAATAAATAAGAAAGTTTAATTTCTAAGTTTACAAGCATTACTTTCTTATTTTAGGGTGAATTGTTATGATGTGTTGAACGCACAGTCTCCGTTTGGTGGCTTCAAAATGTCTGGAAGTGGAAGAGAACTGTGAGTCAATTTATTATAAAAGAATTATTAATTTTTCTTTGTTGCCTCTGGAAACTTTTTAATTTCGTTCTTGTGTTATAATGTGTAACTATTTTGTTTATAGCGGAGAATATGGCCTGGAACAATATTCCGAAACCAAATCGGTAAGACTGAGAAATCTCTAAGTTTACCAACTGAATATCTTCAATACCGCATTTCCTTGAAGAAGCGCCCTCCCTCGAATTACCGCCCCTTTTGAAGTGATTTGCCTATCAGGTTGGCCCCAGGCACTTCTTTAATAGTGTAGTGCAAGCTTCTGATGGGAGGAATCAAAAGACACCTTTTGCTAGTTTCTGTAAAACAAACTTTTCGTTAGAACGTTAGTTTATTGATAATTTTCAAATAATCGCTCCTTTTTGACACAGATTTGGAATAAGCGACCCAAATCGAGGAAATAGCTACTATATGAATATCTATTTTTCTTGTATACTTTCTTTTTATTTGGCTTACAATGAAAAGCAAGGTTACACGCTTTTTTTTATAAGGAACCACTTTATAAGGAACCTAC
>JAADKT020028901.1:0-11070 GCA_011763395.2 Chrysaora chesapeakei
CCACCGTCCAGCTTTCATCCCACCTTCCAGCGTTTATATGAGAAAATTTCATCCCACTCAGGTGAGATCCCACCTCTAAACGAGTGAGATCTCACCTGACCGAGTGGGATCTCACCTGACCGGGATGAAACGTTTTCCATATAAACAGAAGATGAAAATCACAAAAGGTTTGTATTGGAAGGTGAGATCTCACCTCTCAGCTACAGGGTTGGAAGGTGGGATGATTTTCCCCATATAAACAGGCCCTTAGAAGCCTCTGAAAATTGCTGTTTCCCTGAGAGATGCCAAAAGGAGGTTTTAGAAGTGTCTTTAAAACACAAAAGAAGCACAAAAACAACACAATTCGCCCTTAGGGACCCAATCAGATATCAAAACAAGCAAATTTCTCTGCATTCCTACCTCGTCATCATCAAAATCATCATCAGAATCAGGAAAACTATGAAAATGTGGGTGGGGACCGTCGTTAGATGCGGCTTGCGTCCTCTGTTGCTCATTTGGTCGTTGTTGCTGCTGTTGTTGTGAAAATGAGTGGTTTGCCATGATATCGTTTAGGAGTGTAGACGCTAAGCTCTGGCCTAACAAAGACTGGCCACTAGGGACGGTGCTCGGTGTACTGGTTGCTCCACTTGACAGTGGTGTGTTGGGTGACGTTTCTGTGACGAAATAAGCAGTTGAGCAAGGCTATTTGAATTGTGTTACATATTAAGTGGCGGGGCACTTGCCCCTGTAGGCCCTTAGTTCTGGCCCAGCATTTACGGGAAAAACAGTGCTTTATCCCCAGCGGCCCAAGTCAAAAAGAGACCCTCTCGACTCTTGGTGACGGAAACAAATTCGACTTTCGTGAGACCTCTCAACAAATCTATGGCAAAATTGGAGGGAAGTAACTACAATCTCTGATCCGAGGTTCGAAATGGCAATCAGAGCGCTAGAATCTACGTTAATTTTCAAAAATTTTTGCTCCTGGATTTCTCTAAGGTATCTTCAGTGCAACGTAACGAGTTGAATGTGTTTCATAGGGGCCGAGGGCCCTTGTCCTGCTATTTGTCAAGGCTAGTACAGATGGTTCAGGAATTCAGTTAGCAAATCTAGCATTTCGGTTTGCTATAAGGTCATAATCAGTGGGAAATTGCATGGGGAAATTATTTGAATCGACAGTCAAACTTAACAGTCAAAATTCCTAAAGAACATTTAAGTCCCCGTCAAATTTCACTGGAAAGAAGGCTCTGAATTTCATTTGGAATGTTGGCTAGAGTCCTTGAATTCTTTCGATAATTAGGAAAGGAAAACATTTGCTTTTTTCTTTTGGCAACTACTGGTTTAATCTTCCTAGCATCGAGTTAACAGGTATAGTCCATTCTCCTAAAAATTTCTGACAAAAATCTAAAATACAAAGTCAAATTACCTTGGCTTTGCATTGAGTTTCTTACAGAGGTCTGATCATTAGAGGCTTGAGACTGAACACCACTGTGGATATGCTCAATCATAACACTGCTGACTTCAGCAACGATTTGTCGCCCCGCTTGTAGTTGGCCTCCTGCCTGCTGAAACCTTGGCCCAAAGTGAAACGATTGACAAGGTACTAGTGGGTCAGGGTGTCCAGCTAATGGGCTTTGGCCGAACGGATTGAAACCAAATGGAAGTCCAGTGTTAGTTCTTTGACCAGTTGTCGCGCCTTGACTGGATGGTTGGGGGCGGCTAGTTGTCGACGATGGAGGCTGGGAGCTTGCACCTGAAGATGGAGCCGTGACGTTCACTCCTTCGGCAGACTGAGCATTGCTACTTGACGAAGTAGCGCTGGCTGGTCCTTGTGGTCGAAGCATCTGAGGCATTCCGGTTGACATGCTTTGCTGAACTGATGAGAACAGGCTGGGAAAGCTAAAAGGAGCAGCACTTGTTGAAAAAGACGAGGCATTTGAGTTAGCGTTTGAAGTTGATGATGTTTGCGGCAAGCCACTGGCGGTCTGGAACCTTGGAATTTGAATCACTGTTGCTGAAACACCAATAGGGCGATGGAACTGAAAGGAAGGCATAGACACAGACTTATATTAAAAACAATAATGCTACTAGACAACAAGACATTGCAGTCCATAAAATAGGCCCACAGTCCACAAAATAGGACCGGGAGGAAGGAGATTAACAACTAAAGGAATCTGTATGCCACACTACAACTACAACCACAGTTTCCTCTCATTGTTCATTCACGAAAATTTTCATAACGGCAGTTAGTTGGCCGGGCCTTATGGGGGGCAATTTAAACTAGCACTTATTCTATGAACAAATCGAAGCAATGCACGTATTTAGGTCAAAAGCGCGTTGCTCAGTTAAATAGTATTACAAATTATAAATTAGCTCCATATTTTCCATTAATTCATATTATATTGTCATCGACGTTTTGGCACACTTTTAGTGTAGATTTGGCGCTAGAAGCCTCCAAGGCTGATGCAGTGTAGCTGTGACGTTTTGAAGGCTTAGTTTGGGGAGGGAGTCATACGTTGGGCTATTGGAGCAAATGGGTACGACTTCGACTTTTGGTCATCTTGTGGCCAAGATAGCTCAATTTGGAGAGCATAGAAATGCAGAGTCGAAGGCCTCAGATTCGAGATCGTTCCTGCTTCTATCAATCCGCAAAGCTTTTCTCAAAGTAAAAGTATTTCTTTTACTTCTAATCAATTGAATCAATTGAATATGCAATGTGCAGTCTGGAACATCTTATAATCTTAAGTCTAACTTACTTATTGGTTACGCGAAACGCTTTTGCAGGAAAACATTATACGTACATCTGAATTCCCATTTCCAGCTCCAGCTTCAGTATGCCGATGAATATGCATATGTGAATGAGGTTGTACGTGAAAGTGAGGCTGACCAACAGTACTCTGTGTGTTGGTTGGAGCTGAATTAGTACCACTCTGCGAAGGAGCACTAGTATTTGTACGCTGTGGGTGACTTTGGGGCATAGTGACTGGTGACATTCTTGGAAAACATCCAACTGTTTGTGGCTCAGGAGCATGGAAGTTGAATGTCAAGTCAGACAGAGCATGTAGGCCATGACTTAAATTGTGGAATACTTCGGCTATCCCGTCTGGAAGGTTGTCGTCAGAGGCATTTCGATTCTAGAAAAAGATAAACAGGGTTTAGTGGGGGCAAAAGGATCGGTAGAAAATAAGAATTTGCAGGGTGAATTTGACTGGAATCGGTTCTGTTTTGGTAGATTTAGCAGACTTGGGGTGGAGCCTCCCTTGTTAAAATTATGATTGATTTTGGAGGGGCTCAGCCTCCGTCAAAAAATTTTGCATTGATCGTGCTTTTGAAAACCTCCTGTTATTATGTAAAGTCTCTAAACATGGTTTATTTGAAAATATCTTGACGTAGAGTGAACATCAATTGTTATTTCTCTTTTTGATAGCATCTTTCGGTTACAAGGAGCCACACCCCCTCTCATGACGTCACCAACGGAGCCCCCCCCCTTTTTACTCTATTAAAAATTACCACTGCAAACTTTCTAGCTATTAGATAAGAAGATTTGGAGGGCTTATTATCATACTTCCAAAACTTACCGTTTGTAATCCTACCCCAAACAAATACAAATCCCAAAGCCCGCCACGTCCTCGGCCACGTCTGCCAAACTGGACTTAAATCGAGCAGATACTCCTTGTATCTCACATTTTTTAATAAATTTTCATTGCGGTTTTTAGAAAGCTTATCTTCAAACACGAACAAATTTAAACAACAAATTAAACTATTTTCTATACCTCTGATTTTGGATTGTTCAATAATTCTTGGTAGCGGTTAAGCGATGGCTCTAGTTGCCGGTACAGTTCTTGGAAATCTTTGATGGTATTTGCAAGTGACTGTGGGGAATTACTAAAGAGAAAGAACGAAAGATACATGAACAAAATACAGAGTTCACATTTTTGTACAGTAACTAATTAAACGAAAGATAAACCATTAATTTGTTTTCTTACACCCGACAGTACTGCGAAGTTCAGACAGCAGACGAGTTTGGGAAGGAAATGTAGTTATCTATTCAGAGTTGAATTGCCGGACGCTATATTTGAGTAACAGGAATTAGAGATCATTGAAATAAATGAGTTTAAAATATACTTCTCTCGGGCAGAGAAGCGTGATAACCGGTCACATTTTTCATAATCATGAAGTTGATTCTACTATAACAGCTACAGTAATAGCGAAATTGGGATAGACTTTAAACCGTCAAGGCTGACACTAGTTTAGATTTCAAATAGTAAAATGGAGCTTAAAATACTACGATGGTAAACTAAGCTTTGACGATTGCGAGACACCGAAAAAAGTATTATATGAAGATGCCCATAGCTGGCACGCTCATTGCAATGTAGTAGCAAGTTGAAGACTTACTTGATTGAAGATTGATTCTCGCCTACTCCTGCACCAGATTCGTTTCTCGTAGCTGATGTCTGTGTTTGAGCAGGTTCATCTACATCCATAGCTGAAGCGGAATCTGCACCCATCTATTTAAATAAGAAAAGAATTAAGTATAGTTTGATACACTGTTTCTTGCTAGATAATGCAAGAAATTCTTATGCAAATGCGTAATTTTTGACGTCAACTCTCCAGCACTCAACTACTATAACTATAGAAATTCAAGCTCTCTTACTCTGAAGCTTTTTAACTAGGAAAATGAAAAGTTTGGAAACAGTTCCTCGATGTGGTTTAAATCATATGCTCTTTCAGTGAGTGAAGTTTTCGTATCGTCGATAGTATAGTCCAATTTCAAATTTTGCTACAAGTTCCGGTGCACATTGGTCAATGCTCGATGAAAACTATCTAGCTACTAGGGACCAATTTCAGTCCAAATCGCAGGTTGGATTATAGCAGTGGATTTAATAATCTTCTGCTTTTGAATGGGCAACTTTTGCCAAAGTTTAAAAAGCAAGTTAACTTAAGAGGGTCGAGGAGTTTTCTTCAGACTAGAAGCGTAAAGAAAATACACTATATACAGTAATATGTGACCAAGAGAATGGGTAAAATATTCATAATACAGGAACGTTACAGGACTACCAAAACCAGCTGTGAAAAATACTGCATTTCATTTCTATCGTTTGACCTGGAATGAACCGCTTTAACAATAATTTCTAATGAATGGCAATTAGCTGCAAAAATGTTCTTACTCTGATGTCCCAAATAAACAGGGGGTCCAAATAAACGGGGGGTTGGAAATTTTTCAAAAATTTAACAAACGGGGGGTCCTAATCAGGTCCGGCGGGTGGGGGAAAAAACTCAAAATTAATAAACGAGGGGACGTTTATTTGGCACCTTAGAGTACTTAATTAAAAAAACAAACCTCGAAGTTCTGAAGGCGAGTTCGGGCAGATCTGATGAATCTTTGAGCTTGCTGAAGCCTTTGTTCAGCATCACTTGGCAACGAATGCTGAAAAGAAATTGCTAAATTTCAGAGCACTTCAAACAATTAAGATCGTAGTAGAGAAAGTATTTGAAACTTAGTTATATACCAGTTAAAATCATCAAACTTTACATATCTAGAACAGGAACTAAAGTATTTCTGCATAGAAAAATGAAGACTTTTTGCATTACTTCGAAACCAATTGTAGATTATCCTGTATAGATCACTTCGGCAGAATTGAAATTTTTTGAAATCGCAAGATATCAATTTTTCGATACGAAAATCGTATAAAGCACCAAAAATTAGTCTAGGCGCAAAGTTACTATCTCGACGCTTGTATTATCGATTATAAGAGCGTTCAAAGTTTACGATTTTATAAGGGCTTTGACAGTGTGGGTAAAAAGTTTCACCAAGTTCATTTTTTGTAGTCAAAGCCTTTGTTAAATTGGGAACTTTGAATGCTCATAAAATTATGAAAATAAGCGCTACGACAGTGAAAATTGGACTAAGTGTACATGGACTAAGTTTTGGATGCTTTATAAGATTTTCACATCGAAAACTCGATATCTTGTGATTTCCAAAACTTTTAATGCTGTCGGCTGTCTACCGGAGTGATCCTATATAGGACAGCAAGCAAGCAAGCAAGCAAGCAATCTTTATTTGTTAATGCAGGTCAGGGGTTCTGGCAGCTATACAGCTGATGTGGACCTGCAGCTTGCGCCCCCAGACTGATATTCTAGAACGAATACCCTGGGTACTCATTTACCGACTTCGGAAGGATGGATGGCTGAGTTGACTGTAGGCTTGAGGAAAGCGGTCCCGACGAGATTCGAACCCACGACCTTGCGATCGTGAGCCGAACGCCTTGACCACTCGGCCACACCACCAGTAATGGATGGCTGAAAACCAAAGAGCATATACGTACATGAAATTTCTGAAGATAATACTCTAAGGAGTGTCAGACGAAAAAAACGTTTGAGTATGCCCAAAGATGTTTCTGACGTTTCCCACAACAAGAATATTTGCTGTTTTGAAATTACACTGACTGTCATTTTAGCTTGATCATAAATGAAACCTTGAATCGCAATCTATAATTGCTATGCTTTGAACACTTTCAAATGAAAAATACTGGAGGTAAATTTCAAGCATTTAAAAAACCAACCTGGTGATCAGCTTGCATGTTTATCTGAACATTTACAGCTGTGCCATTACCCTGTTCGATAGAGAACAAGTTCATTAAAAAGAAGAGCATATTCAATATCATTAAATAGCAACATATTCATCAAAGAGGTCTGTTGTCATATGTCTAAGGCCTGGGTTGTCAGTCTTTGTAATTTGAGAGGTGTGATCGCATGTGCATGCCTCCATACATGCCCAAATCACCCAAGGCGTTCGAATTTAAGCACATGCAAAACAACGGAATTTTCAGATTTTATGAGGGAAATTTCTTCCATAGTAAAAAGCTGGGCTTTGGAGTTTAACAAAAATAATTGGGAATTTCCTTATGGGAACTACGAAAAAGAAATAAAAAATGTTGGATGAACCTCTCTCCTAAGCTATATTGCCTGTTAGCAAAGTTCAGCACAACAAGACTGCACTAATTAAAGGGCTTTAACAGTTTATTACCAATCTGCTACAAGGTCATACTCAAACAATGCTAGTAAGGGACATGAAAACTATGTCCAACATGAAAGTACAGCAACAATGTTTTGTTGGATTCACAAAACAATGGTCCAAATTCAAATTATGGCACCCACTAACAGTTTCATTGTCAAAGTGTTCTGTCTTTAAAAGTGCCTGTCATGAATAATAAGCAGGCTTCCCTTTACTTTAGAGATGCTTTGTTACTTCAACTTTGTGCTGTTAAAAATCGCACAGGTATCGTACGTATAGATGGTCTAGAATAAGGGCTAAATATGGCAGATTACTAAAAATGTATATAATTACATACCATAGACGATGTTGTGACAGTTGCTGCCCCATGTGCTCCACCAAATGTTGACAGCAAGTTTTCAACAAGTTGCTAAAATCAAAACATTATTTGTCATAGGAAATATTTGGGCAAGTAAAGATAACATAAACTAACTGACAATACATCTCACACACTTAGAAGAAACCTCACACCGCCTAACAACAAAATGTTAATGACCCAAAGACAGTGCAGATGCAAGGCAGCAAAACCCAATGCATGGCAATTTTTGTTTTAGCCTCTTTTTAAGCATTATAAGCCTATTGTCCTTAAACAATAGAAAACAATAATACTAGATAAGAATCTTAAATAGCCTTTTGTTATTGGGAAAACGCAAGGGGGCTACAGCCCACCAGCTGAAGTTAAAGTTTCCAAAGATTTTAAAACAAAGGAGATAAGTAGTTAAAATACTTGTGTCACATTTGTCATGTCATTTGCTCCTTGGAATGCGCCAATGAAAACATTTGATTGGTGATCAGTTAAACTTCTTGATGTTGAAGTGGTTGTACCTCTAGATGCAGTGGAAGAAGCTTGGGCTAGAAAATAATCCATATGACATGTATATACATTAATATATTAGATACACTGTATCAAAATCAGAAGATTAACATTCAAAGATATTGGTGTGCTACCAAAGCAGAGATACGGATATTTCAAAAAGATATGGATGTCAAGAAAAGGCAATATAATCTAAATGATAACTTCTCACAAAGTTGTGAACAGATGATAGCTAGGGTCCCTGGGTGGGTCTGTACTTCCATTTCTTGCAAATAATAATAATCATAGGCCAAAGAAACAATGATTAAATGACAGACAGATCTTACTTGATGATGGAGGAGCTCTTTGAACAAGATGAACGACACAGCCATCAACATCTGAAAAAGATTGCATATCAAATAAAAGAGTTGTTTTTTCAGAAACAAATTAGAGCACAAATTGCATGCATATCTGCAATCAGCAAATGCAAATTATGGAGTACTGATTAAAGTCCGTATTGTGATGTCAGGCTGAAGGGTACCCAAACCACAATGAAACACTGAAGACATCAAAAACTGTTGTGCCAATAACAAGGATGATGCCAATGAAAATCACGATGATGATGATGATGATGATGATAACAATGATGATGATGATTATTATTATTATTCGATGATTGATGATGATGATGATGTAGTGATGAAGTTGATGATGATGTTAATGATAATGATAATGATAATAATGAGGATGATGCTGATGTGATGATGATGATGATGATGATGATGATGATGATAATGATGATGATGATTAAACACTACTGATGTTGATGATAATTATAATAACAACAAATACAAATGTGACTATGATGATGATTGCCATAATACAATGATGATTCATATGGATTTCAAAATTCCAGAAAACTTACTATAGTCCTTCATCAGTTTTTCATCATGCAGAACTCTCCCTTTGAAAATAACTCTTTGGCTTTCAACAGGTATTCCCTAAAAAAATGAAAAGTCACGTCAATGTCTGAAGAGTTGTTGATTTTATAGCAAGCAATGATGGGTCCTCAACAAAACATTTTTGTTTTTCAACAGAAAATTTCAGAGGGAGGGGAACAAGTTGATTACAATGACCTCTGAAAAGTCATTCTAGTTATTGGTCTTATAGTTTCAAGTTGATTGTTGTTGGCCCCTTAAATAGGAGGTATCAACTATGTGCAGCCATTCCACTGTTTACAAGGTTTTTTAAAGGCTTTCATCACTGAGGTACCAATTTGCTAACCATAAGACTTTGCTTCTCTCAACACAAAACATTAATATCAAATGTATCTTTTACATACATGCACGCAACACAAAAAAACACATACCAGTTTTGGAGCAATTTTCTCTTTAAACTGTTTGACAGTTTCCTGAAAAATGAATGAAACAAAATGAATACATAACTAACATGGCTATTTATACAACAAACTTTAAGGGAGGATGCTTTTTCCAGGGAGAAACATTTTTGTGCTTTTGACCCAAATTTGGTGAAGATTTTTTGGACTGAAGTTTAAAATTAAACAATTTTCTTGAGACAAATTTGCCTGACATTATTCTTATTCCCACACACACCAGGTTGGAAAACATGCAAGTTTCAACCGATGCGTCAGTGCAAGCAGATTGGGAAAACAACAGGCTAATTAACATGACAATAGGTCAAACAATAGGAGAGGTGCAAGGGTCATTGCAAGTGGGAACAAGTTTTCCAACCTGGCACACACAAAGTATCTTGAATTTAGAGCAACATTCACACCACACCAGAAATATTTCTAGGCTAGATATCTAGTCAGTCGATGCTCAAAAGGCCAAAACAAACCCATACATCAATAACTGAGCTTCTGGCTTGAAAACTTTAGTGGTTTCGTTTAGGCCTGGAAAGTTCACCATTCTCTTCCTCTATCTATCTTGTCTATGCTTCCTCTATCGTGCTTGTTTGCTAGTGCTTGTCTTGTCCTCCATCTTTTTCCTATCTTGTCCACAATCACACAAAACGACACATTAAAAAGCTCAACACAAATATAATAGTACTTACATCTTCATCAACATCGAATGTAGTGCTCTTTGAGTCGAGTGTTCTGACCGTCACTTTCATTGCGATGGCGTCTTGTCGTAATTAAAATTAAACCTACCAAGTTTTGATCCACAACAACGAGGACTTGACTTGTAGACCAGCAGGGCACAGAAGTGGTAGATAGACGAATAACAACAGTTTTTCGAAGATCTAACCAAAATTAAATGCTGTAGCCAAACCTTAAAGCCTTCTGAAAGCTTTCACTTTTAAGTTTTGCTACCAATTCTCTCTGCAGAGGACAGGAATAACATTTATTTTACCACAACAAAAGCTGACCACTTCGTCAGTCAACTTTGCTGCGAAAGGGAAGAAACCACTTTTCGGCTGCCATAAGCAAAGAGCCTCCTTTTGAAACAGTTTGACGTCATAAATTATATGCGCAATGTCTCAAAAAGTAGTGGGGACATAAGTACCACTTATATGCATGACTATGGGATCAACCCGTAGAGCTTTGTGAGGTCCCTTTACTGGAATGTGTTGTATACTACATGTGGCTTAGAATATCAGATACAGGGTTGATAAATATTAACATGCACCCCATAACAGTAACTAGGTGAAAACAAAAATGTTTCTTAAAACCATCAAAATCTTGCACCTCTTTCAAATTCCGTGTTTTAGGGCGTTAGAAAACTACCATCCCCCTTACAGAAACTCTGACTCTAATAAGGCAAAAATGAGCATAAAAGATAGACCCGTAGCTCAAATCGCGGGTGACTTCTTACCAAACCTAACACATAACAAGAGCAAGAGCTTCCTAAACATAACTAAAACTAAACCCCTATAAGAGGTAGAGGCTACCCCTTCATTATCTGAATTATGAACACAATGCAGCATTCTATAGCCATTTTACTTCAGTGTTGCTAATAGCGCTGTTTCAGTTCAAATGCTCACTGAATGTTCTCCCCCGTTCGATTTTTGTGGATATACAAATACAAATGTTAGCAGGGCCGTCGTTATGGGGGGGTGCGGGGGGTGCGGCACCCCCCCTGGCTTCAAGCCTGTCGGCAACTTGTCGGCAGTTGCGTTGTCGGCAACTGAGAAAATTGAGGGCCAAAATGTTTTCTCGTAAGCAATAACCTCATTGGAACATCCGCAAGTGCATCGCATCATATTATAACAGAACGATAACAAAATC